>VZQC01012801.1:1289649-1368842 GCA_009823505.1 Rhizomys pruinosus
CAATTGATGCTGAAAAAGCCTTTGACAAAATCCAGCATCCCTTCATGCTTAAAGTCCTAGAAGGAATTGGATTGGAGGGATCATTCCTCAATGTAATCAAAGCCATATACAGGAAACCCACAGCCAATATCATCCTAAATGGGGAAATGACGGAAACATTCCCTTTAAAGGTAGGAACTCGGCAAGGCTGCCCCCTATCACCACTCCTCTTCAATATAGTGCTTGAAACACTTGCTAGAGCAATAAGGCAAGAAAAGGAAATTAAAGGAGTACTAATTGGAAAAGAGGAAGTCAAACTATCCCTATTTGCTGATGATATGATTGCTTACTTATGGGATGCTAAATACTCCACTAGAAAACTCCTAGAAATGATTAAAAGTTTCAGTAAAGTGGCAGGATACAAAATAAAAAAATCAGTAGCCTTTCTTTACACCAACAACAAGCAATTGAAGAAGGAATACAAGGAGTCCTTCCCACTCACAATAGCCTCAAAAATAATAAAATACTTAGGAATAAACCTAACCAAAATCACCAAAGATCTCTACAATAACAATTATAAGCTCCTGAAGAAGAAGATTGAAGAAGATATCAGAAGATGGAAAGACCTTCCATGCTCATGGATTGGAAAAGTTAATATAGTAAAAATGTCCATTCTACCCAAATGAATATACAGATTCAATGCAATTCCAATTAAAATTGAAGGTCATTCTTCACAGGCTTGGAAAAAAATCTAAAATTCATATGGAACAACAAAAGACCCCGAATAGCCAAAGCAGCCCTGAGTGAAAAGAGCAATACAAGGGGGATTTCTATACCAGACATCAAACTATACTACAGGGCTATAGTCCTAAAAACAGCCTGGTACTGGCACAAAAACAGACTTGTAGACCAATGGAACAAAACTGAAGATCCAAACTTGAACACATACAATTTCAGTCACCTCATATTTGACAAGGGAACCAAAAAGACTCAATGGGGGAAAGACAGCATCTTCAGCAAATGGTGTTGGCAAAACTGGATCACCACTCATAGAAGAATAAAATTAAACCCCTACCTCTCACTCTGTATAAAAATCAACTCCAGATGGATCAAAGACCTCAATGTGAAACCCAAAACTCTAAAGGTGATAGAAGAAAAAGTTGGCAGCGACTTGCAAGACATAGGTGTAGGGAAAGGCTTTCTAAATCAGACAGCAGCTGCTCAGGAAATAAGGTCGACAATTGACAAGTGGGACCTTATTAAACTCAAAAGTTTCTGAACAGCAAAAGAAACAGTCAGGGAAGTGAAGAGAAAACCCACGGAGTGGGAAGAAACTTTCACTGCTGATACATTTGACAGAGCATTAACTTCCAGAATATATAAACTATTCAAAAAACAAAGAAGAAAATAAATGACTCACTCAAAAGATGGAGTAAAGAGCTGAACAGAGACTTCACAAGTGATGAAATAGAGATGGCTGAGAAACATCTTAAAAAGTGTTCAATATCACTAATAATTAAGGAAATGCAAATTACAACCACTTTAAGATACCATCTCACCCCATAAGGCTGGCAAGGATGAAGAAAACAAATACTAAATGCTGGAGAGGAGGGTGTGGAGAAAGGATAACACTCATCCACTTCTGGTGGGAATGCAAATTTTTACAACCACTATGGAAAGCAGTATGGAGAACCCTTAAAAGACTCAAAATGAGCCTACCACCTGACCCAGCCATACCACTTCTGGGAATATACCATCAGACTCTTCCTACCACAGAGATACATGTACAGCCATGTTTATTGTACCTCTCTTCACAATAGCAAAGAGCTGGAACCAACCCAAATGCCCCTCAACCATGAGTGGATAGAGAAAATGTGGTACATCTACACAATGGAGTTCTATGCAGTGGTAAAGAAAGATGACATCATGAAATTTGCAGGTAAATAGATGGAACTAGAAGATATTATGTTAAGTAACACAGTCCCAGAAAAACAAAAGATGAATGGTATCCCTCATCTGTGGATGCTAGCACCAATAACCCAGTTGTAAATATTTCTTGTGGGGACTGATACATTTTGGAAAGAACAACAACACCAACAACAGAAAAGACTGCATCAAAGAACTGACTGAAACAGTGAATCTGGAGAGGTGGGAGGGTTGGGAGGGGAACACAGGTCTACATTAGATTAATGTATAGTTAATTGATGTGAGTTTAATAGGTATCCAAATTTGTCCAAACTTTGTCTACATATTATATGGTATTTTAGGACTTAGTAAAAGTAAAAATGTCTGTATTAAACAACATTGGTTAAAAGGTTTTAATAAAAATGGTAATACATTTAAGCTAATTGGAAATATAAATTGTTGTTCACATTTGTTTTACTTATAATTTGTATAACAACAACTTTGGGGTTAATGTATACAAATGTTCTCTATAATTTCTGTGTTGTACAGTATCGTCTTGTAACATTTTCTTTTACCTGTAGGATAATTTAACTAAAGGAATTAAGTTGCTTCCCAAATTAACAACATACACTCAATGATAAACAGCTTGGGTAAATTTAATGAAAATTTACACCTGGACTCCTGCCTATAGGTATGTGTAATACAACTGCCTTTTTGAGATTCAAGAGTCAAAAAACAAACACCTAAAATAAAAAAGGGAGGATAAAGTTATATATTAAACCTTTTGTCAAATTTTTCATTTTAAATCTTAAAACTAACTATGGGAAAAGATTTGCATGTTACCACAGGTTAAAACATCACCAACTTAATGGCTGAGAAAGAAAATATATAGCTTTGCATTGTGCAAAGGATGTACCAAGAAATACCAGCAGAAAAGTTGGTCCAGCTAAATATTAAAAGGAAGAAAGGCCTCAGACTACTACAGGTATCGAACATCTCTGTGGATCCTATTTGTAACAACTGTTTATAATGAGCCCTAATGAACTTTATCTTCCAGGTGCCTCAAAGTTTTAATATGAGAGACTTTCTTACCTCCTTTTCATAGAACAAAGGAAAACATGATGGTAATGAAGTCATTCCCTAACTGTAAATTAGAGTTGACTGTTTAGAGATAATCTCTTATAAAAGCAGTATAGCCGCTTTCTTTAATTGAATGATATAGACATAGGAACTGTGAAAGGATAATTCTCTATTCAGAGCCAGACATAATACTAAAGTCTTTATAAGCTTGGTAATTAAGCAAAATATATTAATACAGGAGAGCTCTGATATCAGCAATGGATTATTATGCCAAGGAGATGTTGGATAGGGTATCCAAGCCCCCAAAACTGTAAAGCCTTTTTGCCTGTAAACTGGGATACCTGCAAGAAGAGAGGCGGTAAGGCCCTGCTGTCAAAGACCTGGTGTAAGCATGGGAAAGATGTATTGAGACCACGCTTGCAAGTGTACAGTTGGTCTCTGGAATGCCAGAGAGTGTTACCAAAGGCCACTAAATCAATAAAGCAAACATTGGTCGCCTTGAGCCAAGAAAGACTCCTCCATCAGCATCAGTTACACCTCACCTGACTGGTAATACTGTGCAGCAGTGGTAGCCATGTGTCTGCATATCCCAAATCTAATTGGCTAGTAGCTCTCTCCTTGGAGGAATAATTCACAGCTGATGCCACAAGCTTACATCTTCTAGTGGTTAGGAGATTTTATAAGCCACAGTAAGACCTTGTCTTCTTTTACAGAAAAGCTATAGTTCGTGGATTAGAATACCATCCAAACATCTGTGTCTATACCAATGTAACCTATCATAATAATCAGTACTGCTTAAGTGCCTGTATATCTAATTGCTTTTGCTTCATCAGTAGGAGTAAAAGGTTATTCCTGGATAATCTGCCAACCCATGAAAGGAAACAGCCTGAACTGATCTGAGACCAAAACGACATCTCCAGAAAAAGTAGACTGTTTTGCTTCTCGACCACTTGTGTCCCTTTTCTAAAGCCTAGGGAACAACCTGTGGAAGAGGGGGCATTTTAGAATGTAAGGGCTGTGATTGGGGTGAATTATGAAACTACAGAAATATAGACTGGACTCTTATTTGATCAACATGATTGTACATACAAGCCCCTCCAGCTGGACAATGGGGACCTTGGGCTGTATAAGTTTGGGCATAGCTGCTTGCAAATTGGTTTTACATGAAGGATGCTTGTATTCAATACTTATTACTTATTATTAAAAAATCAAATTAAAAAATATACTGAGCTGACAGGGACAGAAAATGTAATTTCTATTGAGGAACATGGATGAGGGAAAGAAAGGAAAAACGGGGAAGCTTTGGTTTTCAAATTTATTTGTTTAGTATATTTTTAATAATAATTTTATGCATTTCATACTAAACATCTTTTTTCCCTTTGTAGCTTCCTGTTTATTGTTTCTAAACTTTTTCCATACATCAAAAAATAGTTACAGAATAGATTTACTTATTCAGTGGTTTGGAAGATCTTAAGGACTAATTATTTTTTTGTTGTTGTTGTTCTACTTTTATGTTTTGCATTTTATTTATTTATTTTTTATTGATGCTTTGTGTATTTAATACAACATTTTCCAATTCAGTTCAGGCATATATCCCCTTCCCTTCCCCCCACCCCACCCCTACCCATCCCAGATCATGCATTCTGCCATAACTTTTCTGCATCTTTCTCTGCTTTTTTGTTTTGTTTTGTTTTCATTTTTTTAACACTAAGTGATAATTTGTGAGTACAAGCATCCTTCATGTAAAACCAATTTGCAAGCAGTTGTGCCCAAACCCACACAGCTCATGGGTCCCACCATCCAGGCAGGGGGGCTTGTATGTTTCAATTAAGTTGATCAAATGAGTGTCCATCTATATTGTTAGTAGTGTTCAACCATTCACCCATCGAAGCCCTATATATCTACCATGCCCCCTCTTCCGCAGATTGTTCCCTAGGCTTAGAAAAGGGGCACAGGTGGATGAGAAGCAAAACACTCACTTTCTTGGAGCTGGTCTTGGTCTCTAGTCGTTCTGGCTGTTTTCTTTCTGGGCTGCCAGCTTGTCCAGGCATAACCTTTCGTATCGCTACTGATGAAAGCACATGCAATTAGATATTTAGCTAATAACAGTATAAATAATAGCCTTTCGATCTACTAATGAAGCACACACATTAGATATATAGTTATTTAAACAGTAGTAATTGTTATGGTAGGTTTTCTTTGGTAGAGACGCAGATGTTTGGATGGTAGGTTAATTCATGATTTACTTTTCTTCGTTAAGAATGGCAGGGTCTTCGTGTGGTTTATAACATCCCTAACCATTAGAGGATGTAAGCTTGTGGCATCAGCTGTGGGGTTATTCCTCCAAGGAGAGAGCTAAAGCCAATTAGATTTGGGATATACAGGGTAATGGCTGCCACTGCTGCACAGTATTTCCAGGCAGATGAGGTGTAGCTGGTGTGACGGAGGAGTCTTGATGACTCAAGGAGACCTATATTTTGCTTTATTGGTTTTAGTGGTCTTTGGTAACACTTTCTGGCATTCCAGAGACCTCTGTACTTGCAAGTGCGGGTCCTCCATACTCTTTCCATGTTAATCAGGTCTTCATTACAGTAGGGCCTTATCGCCTCTCTTCCTGCAGATATCCCAGTTTGGAGGCAAGGACCTTTACCATTTGTGGGGGCTTGGACCCTGGCCAACACCTCCTTGGTAGAATAATCCATTTGATGTCAGAGCTCCGGTAGTAATATATTTTTGTTAAGTGCATAGCTTTAAGAGACTTTAGCATTATATTTGGTTCTGAATAGAGAATAATCCTTTTCACAGTTTCTATGTCCATTAGTCAATTAAAGAAGCGAGTTTTACTGATTTGGATGCACTCTGAGTTATTGGTGATATAAATTTGCTTCGTCCACATTAGCTTAACATAAATCTGTAAACAATTAACTTTGGGATTGGTATAAACAAAGTTCTCTATAATTTTGCTGTCATATAGTATACCTGTAGCATCTCTTTTCACCTATAGGATGATTTAACTCAAATAAACTTTGTTTCCCAAGTTTTAATCACATACAGTAACCCAAAAGCAGCAGGGTGAGCTTGATGAAATCTGTGCCTTGATTCCACCCTATGGTATGTATAAAACAACTGCTTTTTGAGACTCATCGGTCAAAAATAAAACCTTAAATAAAAAAGGGGGATATAGATAAACATGAAACTTTTTGTCAAAAAAACCGTGCAACCCAAACTTAAAACTAACTGTGGGAAAGGATTTGTATATCCCAACAGGCAGAGTATCACAAACTAAATGGCTGAAAAAGAAAGATACAGCTTTGAATTGAGTGGGATGTACCAGAAAGTGCCAGCAGAAGGATTGACTCCTCTGGGCATTGAAGGGAAGAAATGCCTCAGATTGCTGCAGACATCAGGCCCCTCTGTGGATCCTACTAGTAACGACTATTTTTAATGATTCCTAATGAAGCTTACCTTCTAGGTGCCACAAAGGTTTTAATACAAGAGACTTTCTTAACTCCCCCCCATAGAATAAGGAGAAATAAGATGATGATGAGGTCATTCTCCAGCTGTAGATTGGAACCAGCTTAAGGACTAATTATAAAAACATTTAAGAGTTGTTCAGTTATAATTAAGTCAGATAATAATAAAAACAGAGTATTCCATGTCATTACACAACCACATGAAAAGAACAAATAAGTTACTGTTATTTTATTTTTACAACATAAATTTCTATTGAATTTTGTGCATTTCATACAATAGATCTTAATCACATTTCAATCCCCTTCCCTATCTGTAACGCACCATATACCTGCCCCCACTGAGTTTTATGCATTCTGTCATATTTGATAAGGCATTTTAATAATTTATTTTCCTTATCATACTTAGTATAAAAGAATATAATTGATTCTTCTTTCTCCAAGCTTTATATTGACATCTCCAAATCTTCTCCAAGGTAGCAGTGTGTGGTGGTTTGAGTGAGCATGTCCCCCATAGGCCTTAAGTATTCAGACATTTTTTCACCAGTTGGTGGTGTTGTTTGGGGAAGTATTAGAAGGTGTGGCCACGCTGGAGGTAGGCTTAGTGAGTTTAACAAGCCTTGCAGTCTCCAGTCTCCTTCTCTAGGCTTTTGGTGCTCAATGGAGATGTGAACCATGGCTCCAGCCACAGCCACCATGCCTCCCACCACAATGGACTCTAATTCCCTGGAACTGTCAATCATAAACTCAAATAAACTCTTCCTTTTATAAGTTCCCTTGGTCATGGTGGTTTTATCACAGCAACAGAAAAGTGACTTACACAGTATTTGGTACCAGAGAGTAGGCTGGTGGTGGAAGATTTTGGAACTTTGGGCTAGAAAAGCTGTCGACTACTGTATGCAGAGCTTAATGGGACATTCTAGTAGAAGCCTGGAAGAAAGCATTGCTGCAAAAAATGTAGTTCCAGAGGAAAATAAAGACTTAGGCAGAAACTGGGATATTTTGGCAAAGAGTCTGGCTGCAGTTTACCCACAGCCCAAATGTTTGCCAACTTGGCAGTTTCATTCACGTGGTGCTGGCTTTAGAGGCATGAAGGATGCAAGAGTGAAGAGGGCATCAGTTCTTCCTCCTCCTTTTCAGAGAGCTGCCAAGGCCAGGCAGAGTGCAGCAGGGGCATCCCTGAATAAAGAAGGCCTGATAGGCCCTTGTGTGAAGCTGTGAATGTGAAGCCCGGTTGGCAGCAGAGACTCCAAGAAGACATTTGAGATGCCAGAGCTGTGAGATACTTGCCAAAGAGAGCTGCATACAGGGAGTGGTACCAGTGTAAGAGATGTATGTTGCACGCAGTGCTGGAAGAGCCATCTCAGCCTTTGGAAGTAAAATCCCAGAAGTCACACATGCTGGTATTTGGTCTTGTTTTGGTCCAGTATTTCCTCACTATGCCTCTACTCCTCCCTTTTGGATTGGGAATGTGTATTCAGTTCCACTGTATGCTGGGAGTATGTAATTTGTCTTTTGATTTTACAGGAGCTTATAGTTAAGATATTGGCCTGGGTCTCAGAAGAGACTTTGGACTATAGACTTTTGTAAGGACTATGGGAACTTTTAAGGTTGGACTAAATGCATTTTGCATTTTATATGGTCATGAGCCTATGGGGGCCAGGGACTGGAATGTGGTGGTTTGAATGAGTGTGTTTCCCATAGGCTTTAATATTCAGACATTTTTTGTCCCCAGTTGGTGGCACTATTTTGGGAGATCTTAGAAGGTGTGGCCATGCTTGAGGAAGTACATCACTGGGGGCAAGCTTAGTGAGTTTAACAAGCCCTGCAGTCTCCAGTCTCCCTCTTCGGATTCTGGTGCTCATTGGAGATGTGAACCATGGCTTTCTGCTCCAGCCCCAGCCACTATACCTCCTGCCACAATGGACTCTAATTTCCTGGAACCATCAATCATAAGCTCAAATAAACTCTTCCTTTTATAAGTTCCCTTGGTCATGGTGGTTTTATCACAGCAACAGAAAAGTGACTAACACACAGTGTATTGAGAAAATGCAATCATGTTTTACATGTTAAATCATCACTAAAGTCTGGAAGCTGAGAACATCCACCATCTGTGCTTTGTGAGCATGCTACCATCCTAGATGCATTGACAGTCTTTTAGCAAGGATGCCATACTGGTTTGGAAGTTTTCATTGTAAAAAAACCAGGACATTGACTAATTGTGTATGCTTTCTTCCTTACCTCTCATTTAAAGTGTGTTGAATGGGGGAGGTGGTTCATGGCTGCAACCCTAGCACTTGGGATATGGAAGCAAGAGCATCATAAACCAGAGGCCCATCTGTGCTACATACTGAGACACTTAAAAAAAAGTGTCTCATGTTGAGACTAACTTGCACAAGGCCTTGGGTTCAATCCCTAGTACTGCAAAAAAATAAAAAAATAAATAACAAAAATTTTATAAATCAATTAAATAATGTCTCTGTATGCACAGCTTCCATTATCATGTCTTGAAGACTGATCCTATTACTTTTGTAAAATAATGCCATTTTGAACAGGATTCTTTCCCAACCCTAAGTCAAGTATCTGGTTACACTGTGGGGAGTCCACTTTAGTACCTAGGTTACTACTCCAGAGGGTAGAGAGGAGATTTTGTCTGCGTACTGGTCAGGATGCAGGGAAATGATGGATGGAAAATGGGTAGATAAGTGGGTAAGAGCCCTTTATTCCTATTCTGAGAAAGTGATCTACCTGATGCAGCCAGGCACAAAGTAGAAATGTGGACAAAGATTCTGAAGTTAAGAATTTAATCTCTAAGCTGTGAACAACAAGGAAACCTCAAAGTTCTGAGGCCAGGAGTCTTTTGAGATGCAACATGTTCTGTTTAGTGTGTTTCTAGTTCACAAAGAGCTTCCTATACTCTTTTTGATCTGGGTGGCATACTTACCTCTCTGTGACATAGTTCCCTGGAATATAAAATAATTAGCTTAGTAATATTTACTTTATAGGGTCGTTGTAAGTGTTAAGTGAAAAAGTACCTAAAAGCTATAGAATATAGAATGATCTTCCCCACGTATCCTTGGTACATAATAGGTGCAAAAAATGATCTATTAATTTATGATAGTACTTTAAATCTCAGAATTAATACATATTTTACAGTCATATTGTACATGTACATATTTTGCTTGCACATAAAAAATCCTCACACTAGAGCCATAAGAAGAAAATAGTGAGCTGTGTTCCTGAGATTAGAACCCTGGGCATATAGTATCCACTCGGCAAATATTTGAAACAAAAGGACAGTGGGTGAGATGACGCTATGCATTCACACCTTTTCATGTTCCTCCTGGACAAGAACAGGTAATCCTTTCCTAGGCCCACTTCAACTTGGCGGAGCCATGTAACATGATGAATGGAACATGCTCTGGGACCCTAAGACCTCTTCAACACCCTCCAGAGGCTCCACTCCCCTGACAAGCATTCTTCAGAGGATTTGGGGGTCTCAGGGGAGGACCCATGAACAGGAGGTGAAAGGGCCAGGATTCCTGAGTCACTTCCTGTTGGAGAGGTATAAGGAGAACAGACCAATCAGTCATGGAGCTGACAGAAGCAGGCAGTTCACGCCCACGTTGTTAACCACCCCCATTTTTTTCCATTTGTTTGCTTTTGTTTTGCTTTTTGGAAACAGCAGTTGACCTAGCTTGACTAATGCCAAAGGAATGAAGGGACATTGACTTGCACGCTTTTGTTAAATAGGAGTAAGCTGTCTCAGCAAAGCAGAGCTGGGAACTGAGGGCAGCATCCAGAAAACAGCGCGTTCAACTTTTTCATTCTACAAGAAATCAGAGGCCCAAGGCCATTAAATGGCTAACTCAAAGTCACACAACCAAAACTAGATGCCAGACCTCTGGAAGCCTAGGACACAGTTTTGCTTTGCCTCTTTATTGACCTGATAAGTAGCATGTTCTACAGCCATTCAAATTTAGTCTTTTTAAAACAACAAAGTAAGGAAATTCTCTTAAGTTACAAGAAGATGAGGAAAAACCAGACATTTACCTAATCCCCCAAAACAAAGATTGGTTATATGCTGATGTTTTAGTTCATCCAAATGAGCTTCACAGAACTACCTTGTGCATCTGGGAGAGCAGCCTGTCTGAAGTCTAGGGAAATTTGCTCCTAGGGATCATGTTCCTTCAACAATAGTCTCTGAGTCCAAACGCCAGGCATTAAACATTAATGATAGAATAATGATACCTTATAATGATACAGTACCCAAGGCTATTGTACTTGGGCCATTTCTTGACTAAGTCAAAACAGCATTAACTAATAAGAAATTAAAATATTTAGATTCACATTAAAAAATTCCACAACCAATCTCTCAAAGCTACTTAGTTTTATTATTTTTAAAAAAGTATTTTAAAGTTTTTCAGAACAGTAAAGTAGTACATGTATTGATCAGGAAGAATAAAAATAAAAGTTGTAAATGAGTAATGCATTAAGGATGCATTCTTTAAATGCAAAAGCCTCATAGGTCAATAGAAAGTAAAATGGTGCTGGGTTTGGTGGCACACGCCTTTAATCCCAGCACTTGGGAAGCAGAGGCAGGCGGATCTCTGTGAGTTCAAGGCCAGCTTGGTCTACATAGTGAGCTCCAGGCCAGCTGGGACTAAAAGGAGACCCTTTCTCAAAGAAACCAAAAAAAAAAAAAAAAGAAAGTACAATGGGCCAGAAATCAGCCTTTCCAGACCTGGATGGCAGTTCTGCCTTTGGCTGTTTCACCTACAATGAACCTATCAAGACCTCAGTTACCATGCGTATAAGATCAGGACAATAACAGGCTTCTCCTGAAATGACATGATAGAGATACCTATACCAGACTTGGAAAATTAGATTTGCAAAAGCAGAAAAGCAGCCTGATATATGTTGAATATGAAATGTCTCCCATAGGCTCTGTGTTTAAAGATTCAGTCGCTGGTTAGTGGTACTGCTTTGGGAGGCTGTGGGAGCTGGCTGGCAGAGGAGTCACTAAGGGTGAGACCACTTCCTCTCTGCTTCCTGATCTTCATACTCTCATTCTTCTGTCACACAGAGCCACTCTACTCTGCAACACCTTCTCCACCATGATGGATTGTATCCCTGAAACTGGGAGTAAAAAAATAAACTCGTCCGTTAGCCCAGGCATGGTGGCACATGCCTTTAATCCTAGCACTTGGAAGGCAGAGGTAGGTGGATCTTTGTGAGTTCAAGGCCAGCCTGGTTTACATAGCAAATTCCAGGACAGCTGGGGCTACAGTGAGACCCTGTCTCAAAAAGACCAAAAAAATAAATAAAATAAAATAAATAAACCTGTCCTTAAGTTGCCTCAGCTAGCGATGAGAAAAGCAATGCACATGCAAACTAGGTAACTTAAAATTTCTCCTTGTCAACTATGAAGCCTAACCACTACTCCTGTGCACACTCTGAAGGAAAAGTTCAGGAAAGTTGCAAAGTCTATGGTAGTTAGATCTGTCTTTGTCTAATGCGGATGCTGAGTTTGGGGCATTCTCAAAGGGCTGTAGAAGACTTACCTGCCTACCCTGACTACTACGAGGTGCTTCCCTCATTGATAGGTCACTACTTAGTGAATGAATTCCCTTTTTCTCCAACTTTTTCTCCTGGGTTATGATCAATTTGACTACCATCCTCAGGAGGGCTTTAAACTCAGAGGGTGTTCATTAAAATTTACTGGACTACTCTGACCAGCACCTCACTGGGGTAGAATACATATCAGGCATTGAAAAGGCTAGAAAGCATGTAAATGAGGAAAGCTGGCATGGTTGTGTGAAAAGAATCGTCTGTGCCTAGGCAGGGGAGCTTATATCCACCACCGTAGTGGTGACACGAAGACACCCGTGGTGATCGCTGTCCTGGGGACCCTAGTTCATCTTCATATCCAAATGCAAGGAGAGCTGGAAAAATGGCAAGTAATTTAAAACACAAAATCAAATTATGAGATTTATTTGAAAACCAAAGATGGATGACCAATTTAGCATGTGAGAGAGGTACACATCTTATAAAGATTTGAAAACCAGCTAAGCAGTACATTGGCTAAGTAATCTCCACATGAGAGCTACAGTCTCAGGGTCCCTTAGATCAAGGAAAGGAAAAAGTAAAACCTTGGGCTTCATATGTGGTGGCAGTGATGAGCCCTGGGTCAACAAACATTTAATGCAATGCTGGAAGACAAGAAGATACAGTAAGGATCAGGAGGGGGCAGTGGGAGGCTTGATGACTTCCCTCTGGACTGCATGGCTGGCTGCACTCAGCATGCCTCTGGAGCTGCTCTGAGCTGTGCAGCTGACTGCATCAAACCTGGCCTGGCATTGTTCTTGATGACTGGTTACACAGAGCCTGTGGGACCGCCTCTGGTGATCAATGGCTGTGGACTAACCACATAGGCATCATTTGGAAACTGATTCAAAAAGCTGAATCTCAGCCCCCATTCTGGACCTAATGACCCAGAATGAACCCCCAAGTCCTTGATGAAATGTCAGAGCTTGAAATACACAGCCCACTCCTTAACTGGAGTTTCTCCAGTATGTGGCTTTGATTTCAGGCTGTATTATGCAGAGGAAGTAGACACAGAACCAAAGGCTGTCAGAAGACCACAGTCACTCACTGGGGCAGAAGCAGGTTTCATTCATTCACTCAATAAAGATCTACATCCACTGCTGATTTCCAGATATGTTCCTTCCCCTCCTCCCTCCCTGATATATACTCAGACCTTCCTATAATCCAGTCACACTGTTCTTTACGAACATGAGTCTCACAACTCCATCAAGAGAAAATATTATTCATATGAAATATCTACCTCGAAGTTTTTATAAAGCAGCAAATTATGCTAATAAACAAAACTCAGAAGTAGACTTTCAAATAACCCCTTTCTTGGGAATAGAAGTCACCATTTAAAATCATATTGCTCTGTTATTTATTTTAATCAAATGTGTCTAGGAATGCTGAGAAAAGTTTGCTGTCTGACAGAAAAAAATTTCTCATTGACGGATAATTAGAGCAAATTTCATTTTTGTCCCTGATCATTTATCATGAAAGAAAACCTCCCATAAATTTCATTGGATTATTTGCAGTTGCTAATTCATCTTAGAAATCACTAATTCTTCACAGAAGGTGATGACAGCAAATATGAGTTATAGCCAGAAAATAAATAAATAAGTAAATAAATAAATAAGGAAAAAAAACGCACAGATAGCTTTCAGGAAATGTCAAGTATTAGAGTATTTACAGGATACTATATAGTATGAAACAAGCAATATAGAGTAATTACTGTGTATATTAGTGCATACGAAAGTAAAAGTTTCAGAGAGCAACAACAACAAAAGGCAACGATTCTTTAGTTCTCAAAGTGTGGTCCTGGAAACCCCAGTCCAGCGTTGTCTGGGAGCCTGTGAAAAAGTAAAACTCAGAAGATCCACCTCATGTTCTTTAAATCAGAAGGGGGAGAGAGACTCCCTGAGCTATGCTTTCAATACTCTTAAAGGTGACAGGGCCAAACGTGGCACAGAGGAGCTTTCTGGGGGGTGGGGGGGACAGAACAGAACGTGCATCAAGTGCTTTCAGCTTTTCAGCTGGCATCATGACTTGGATGCTCATGACAGTTGGGTCAAATGCAAAACTTGAGGAATGGTAGAGGCTGGGGATGCGCTTCAGTGGGAGAAGCCTTGCCCAGCACGTGTAAGGCTCCGGATTTAATTGTCAGCACAACAAAATGACAACAACAATAAACTTTTATAAAGATCCACATATAGAGGGACTGGGGAGATGACTCAGCTGGGAAAGTGCTTGTCACACAAGCTTGAGGACCCAAGGTCAGTCCATGACACCATATAAAAGGCTAACATGGTGGACATACCTATAATGCATGAGGCAGATGGAAGATGAGGACAGAAACCGGGGGTGGCGGACCCTAAGTGTTGGCCAACTGGTACGTGAGAGACCCTGTCTCAAAAAACAAGATGGGCAGTGACAGAGACTCCTCTGGCTCCTACTTATGCATGGCCCTCTACTACTGATATGTACGAGAGAGAGAGAGAGAGAGAGAGAGAGAGAGAGAGAGAGAGAGAGAAGACTGGTAATCAGTAAACAGACCGAATACATCTGGAAAGATCCTGGCTACTTTCCTGCAGAGCCGCTGCACATGGTGTGTTGTGTTACTGCTTCTCCCATTTAAGGTTAAAAAAAAATTAGCTCTGCTTCTGCTCCATTTCATTTCATTTCATTTCATTTCATTCTTGTAAACTTACAATTTCAGTTTATAAAGTACTTAATAATCAAATAGAGTGGCTCTTCTGCATCTTATAGTGCATTCAGCCCCATCAGCTAATGATAAATTTCCACTCCTCTTCCAAGTGTTCACTTATGTGATGCATTTACACTCCCTTTTCATATGCAAACAGCCAGATCAAAAAATTAGAACTCACTCACTTCTTTAGAACAAGGGACCAGAATAGACACAGGTCAGGAATGTGCAATGTTTATGTTCAGGAGTCCATTAAACCAGATAAGGAAGATGCATTCGAGGAAAGTATGGTACTCGTTAACAGCCAATTTACTATGCAAGGAAAGCCGGCCTTGGAACAGCTCCTGCAGCTGCCACATCTCCTGACTCAAACATTTAAAATCAGAATTGATAGTAAAGGTGTGCGGCTGAATACAGACCAAATCTCCACAGGCCCCACAGTGCCATAGGATGAAGGCTACCCTTTAAACTTTACAAGATATTGAAGGCATACTCTGATAGTGGCGTGTAAGCAAATACCAAGAGAAGTCCAGCCCTTAATGAATCTGAGCAGGCATGTCTCCAAGGCCTGGAAAGTTATCTATGTTCCATCAAAATCTAAATCTAGATCAACCTAGGTTCAAGAGGCTTTTATCTAGGTGAATTTCACTTGGGGAGAATAATCCCAATTGTGGAGCAAGGCAAAGAACAAAAGTTATAAGGCAAGTATCTTTCAAGACCCTGGGAGGATCTGGAGAGACGGCTCAGCAAATAAGAGTATTGGCTGCTCTTGAAGAGGACTCAGGCTCTGTTTCCAGCACCCACACAGAAGCTAATAACCATCCATAACTCCAGTTCCAGGGGGATCCAATGCCTTCTTCTGACCTATGTGGGCATTGTACAACATGGATTCACTTACACACATGCAGGCAATACACTCATACACATAAAATTAAAATTATAAATAAAATATTTGAAAAAGAACAGTATGAACACGTGGCTGTCCATTGCAGCTTTTCTACTGCTCTTTATTTGGAAGAACCCTAGAAAAAATATTTTCCTTCTATTTTCAATGTTACTCTGAAGGAAACTTTGAGAATGTAAAATAAGTTCATGAGACTTTCTTCTCATAAATGAACATCTTTCTTGTTGAGCCATTCAGAACCCGAATGTTCACTGTCAGAGGAGCAACTCCCAAGCTGTGACTTACAACCCGATTACTCTTATAATGCCCTCCTAAATTCCCCAGTGTTATTGAGACACCATACATGTTTTAGGCCTTGACCATATCACAGCCCTAACTCAGTGCACCAATGGCAGTTCGAATGAGTAGATGGTTATGCAAACCAGCTCCTTATTCTGGTACCACCTCAGGATGGTCACTGAAAGTGGGGTTGGAGTGATGGGGGCTGAATCCTTATATTTCATCTCTAATTCCCATTTCTATTAGACATCAAAGCCAGGCAATTTTATTTTCTTTTTTTTTATTTTTTTTAATTGGTGCTTTGTGCATTTCATACATCATTTTCCAATTCAGATCAGGCATATTTCCCTTTCCCTTCCCCCCTACCCCCACTCCATCCCAGATCATGCATTTTGCCATAATTGTCCTGCATCTTTCTCTCAGTTGTAGTCTGGACACTCATTTGATCAACTTGATTGAACATACAACCCCTCACTCCCTGCTGGATGGTGGGGTTGTGGGGGTTTGGGCACAACAGCCTGCAAATTGGTTTCATATGAAGGATGCTTGTACTCATGGATCATCACTTATAGCTAAAAAATGAAAAAAAAAAACTGAGAGGCAATTTTATTTTCAAAGGAAAACTTGAACCTGCCTCTGCTTTACCATGCACACTCCTTTTCATGGAATCTTCTTACCTCTGAGACAGACGACTATAGCACCCGCTGTCCACCCATGCTCCAGCACCCACTGTCCAACCATGCTCCCGCTGTCCACCCATGCTCTCTTTCTTTTCTTTACCTGGCACACTGTCCCCTATATCCTGCCTGTCTCTCTCCTTCCATTCTACCACCCTCTTCTCTTTCTTTTCCTGACATGTATGCAAATGCATATGTACATACACAGATAGTCCTATTCACATATACTCATGCCTTCCATTCCCACCTCCACCCATGTATCTTCAGTGACTCTTCACTGCGTTCCAAGCAAAGCTCAGATTCAGTGTCTTTGAGCACTGAGATATACTTCGGCAAGTCTACACTTGTTGCCTTGTTGACACTTCCACTCCCTCCATTCTTCATGTCTTTCCCCTGACTTTATATGCTGTCCACCATCCCAGGGATGCTTCTTCCCATGCACACCCACTCCTTCCATTCTTCACGTCTTTCTCCTGACTTTATATGCTGCCCACCATCCCAGGGATGCTTCTTCCCATGCACACCCACTCCCTCCATTCTTCACATCTTTCTCCTGACTTTATATGCTGCCCACCATCCCAGGGATTCTTCTTCCCATGCACACCCACTCCTTCCATTCTTCACGTCTTTCTCCTGACTTTATATGCTGCCCACCATCCCAGGGATGCTTCTCCCTGTGCACACCCACTCCTTCCATTCTTCACATCTTTCTCCTGACTATATGCTGTCCACCATCCCAGGGATGCTTCTCCCTGTGCACACCCATCTCTTCTCTGTGAATGGATTTGTCCATGGACATAGCTCTGCCAGGACTCCCTCCATTGACCCCTTCACTCTGTCAGTGCCTTTGGAGTTCCCACATCCCACAAGCCCAGGTCCACTCCTCTTTCTTCAGTCTTTCTGTGATATTGCCAATAGAATGTGTCTATCAGTCTCCTCTCACCATGTTTTAATCATCTCTACATCACAGAATCAGTACAATATGCTTCAAATCAATATTTATGCATGTTGTCCTCTCTATCCCACTATGCTATCACATCCTTGGGACTGTGTTATAATTTACTCACTTCTGTAATCCCATATGGTATCTAGCAAAGAGTCTGGCACTGAGACAGGACTTAAAAATATACTTTAGCATATGCCATTAACTTCTATGATAATGCCAATACTCTCTCTCTCTCTCTCTCTCTCTCTCTCTCTCTCCCCACACACACACACACACACACACACCAATACAAAACAAAATGTGAAAGTCATATTTAAGGGCTTTGGTACCTGCTTGCATGAATATTATGTCTAATGATGTGCATGTTAAATCCCTCACTTTCCCCTTCAACTCCTTCGGACAGTCTACGATGTGGTGGACATGTAATTTCAAGCTCTTTGAAAAGCTCTCTGGCTATGTTCTTTGTATCACTGATCTTGTCCTGGAAGAACCAGTGGCCCAGGAGTCCATCAGGGCTCTCTACCCTGTGACTTATGCTCCTTCCTTTCAGACAGACACATGGGGCCCTCTAACTTTCATTAAACTTAATGAGGGAATAGTTCATTTAATTTAATTATCCACTTACTCCAAATTGGCCATTTTCTGACCTTACACCCATTAACATTTAATTTTACTCTTGTGTATGTATGTATGTATCTATGTATGTATGTGGTATGTGGATATGTACACATGAGTAGTATCCATGGAGGCCAGAGAAGGTATTGGATCCCCTCGAGCTGGAGTTAGAAGCGGTTGTGTGCTTCTTGGTGTGGGTGCTGGGAACTGAACTCAGGTCCTGTGCAAGAGTTGTAAGAGCTCCTAACTTCTGAGACAGTGAACAAAGCTCAAAGATGACAAACTGTGGACATGTAATTAAAACATTAGAAAAGTACATCATTAAAATCTGAGCAAAAGTGACATTTAAGCTAAAGAAAAATGCGCACTGGAAAACTGAATGTGGAGCTTTTCTTTTAAACTGTTAGGACTAAACTGATATATTCTCTCTCTCCTCTTATTTCAATGTAAGGAGAAACATTTTTCTTCCAGATAATTTCCTCTTCCTCTTGACAGTCTGTACTTGGACTCTAGAGCAGTCCTGACTCTTTGATTGGAGGGAGCTATACAATGGGAAGTTTAATTAATGCCTCCCCACTTGAGATAAGCAGTCAAGTTAACTACCATCCACAGCCCTTCAATCCTGCTCACATCACTAGCATCATCTGCCGAAAGAGTGTGGGAAATCCCTTCCTGGCTTTAGTCTCAGATTTCTCTTTTGTTGAGAAAATAAAGGTGGGAAAATGTATATGTTAAAATGCCATACAATAAATATGGCCAAGATCTGAGAAATATGAGGTAATTCATTCCTTAATTTCTCTACAACAGAGCTGTACAATTCATCAGTGATAATAATCCTCTCTAAGCCACATTCTGAGCAACTTGTCTGCCCCTCCCTCCATATATTTCTTATTGATGGGCAATGAGACCTACATAGATATAGGATAGATAGATAGACCTGTGTGTATTTGTTAGTGACCTGAATAGTAGAAGTACATTTAGACCCATCCAAACCTAAAACCACAATCATATAGGAGCTGTCACCAGGGAGGCAGCACAGTAGAAATGACAGCCAGAAAGGGACAGTCAAAGCTGGCTTCCATAACTTCACAGCTTCTTTATACCTATCTCTTTACATTTGAAAACACAAACTTTGCAGGTGACATACAGAAAATAATGTTCCTCAGAGTGGCCAGCACTGTTTCTAGTTCTCATGCTCTTATCTGAACCAATATGATTAAACCTAGGGAAATGCTACTGAGGTCAGCACGAGATTTATTTATTTATTTATTTAATCCACCGATATAACTTAACCAAGGTTTAGGAAGAGAAGCTGGACAGGGCATGAGTTGGTAGAATATGTGTTTTGCATATACAAGGCCCTGGGTTTGATCTCTAACACTACAAAAGGAAAAGTAGGAAGGAGAGATGGAAGGAGGAAAGAAGAGAGGGAGAAAGGGAGAGAGGAAGGGAGGGAGGAGAAAACTCAAGTTAAAAGCTGGAACACAGCTCAGTGGTAGAGCACTTGGCTAGAAGGTATAATGCTTTCATTCTTCTCCATCCGTAGCTCTACAAAATTGAATGAATGAATGAATGAATGAATGAATGAATGAATGAAGATCTTAATTCCTATTAGGAATTAAGATGCTAAGTTAGTCTGTACTTCTCCAGATGAAAGAGAAACCTAAGAGCCTCTGTGTTCTCTTCTATTTTATATTTACACTTCAGTTTGGGGCTGTATCTTTTCCATTTAGACTACTAGAAAATATTCTAGCCATTCTTAATGTTCCCTCCTAAGCTTCTTTCATGGAAGCTCCCACAGTGCTGTCTTCCCTGGGCTCCTGCTACTAATAAATAAATAAATGAATGAATAAATAAATAAGTTATTTTACTGTTAGTCAATCAAATAATGGAGAAAATTTTACTATTTTGGTATTTTTACTATAAACTCTAGACAGACTCACACACAAATAAACAGAACCAGATCTTCATCACGCTTTTGACTTTAAGAGCAAGATTCCCTGGTATGAAGGGTTTCAAATCTCCCAGAAAGCAATCAGTGTCACGTCCTTCATTGTCCAAGAAAGGCCAGGTTTGTCTAGAATTCCTTGTTCTGTGTGTATGGGCCACTGCCTCCCACCCCAGGTGTCCCCCAGAGCTTTCTAGAAGGCACTTACCTCACCAACACATTAGGAACACATTAAGGCCCGCTGAATATCCAGCCTTATCCCTCTGCTCCCTACACCCCACACCCGCAGCCCCGCCTGCAAGCAGGATTCATGGGCCCTGACTTCATTCTACTTGGAAACTAGCAAATGGTGAGACTGACCAAGAAACTTGTCATCAGGCAGGGCCTTTGTGAAATGGCTGTCTAATTAGCCATTTCATATTTTTGTTATTTCTTTTGCAATTCACGTTAAAAATATGTTCCATGCACGGCTGCCTGCTGGGAGCAGGGAGCCCGAGTCACTCAGCAGTCATTCAATGAAGTAATACATATCTTCTCCAGCATCCCAGCTTCCTGCCTCAGTTCCCCCACCCCCACTCACGAGCGGGAGGCCAGGCTCCCTCCCACACTGGTCTCCATACTCTGCAGGGACGCCAAGTGTCACCAAAGTAGGAGGAGGGTCTTGCCCACCCGAGAGCCTCCACCCTGAAAAGCTTTCCTTTAGCTACCACTCTGCCACTTCTCTAAGGTCACCCAAGGACAGGCGTGGAAGTCTGTCGTCAAGGACGCGTTATCACCAGCAGCGAGTCTCCTGAGTAAATTTCAGCAGTGGAGGTTCCTAAGGGGAAAATGCCATTTCGTCCACTAAGCCACATCAGCTGGACCTGGGAGGCGCCCAGCTCACATCTGTGGAACAGCTTGGACCAGAACCGCGTGTTCTGTCAGTGTTTAGGTGGGGCCCACTCTCTGTCCCTTGCCAAGATTTCAGCCGGGTCCTCCCTGCTCTCCACCCTGACCCTCATCCATCTTCTTTACCCAGCGTCTCAGGAAAGAAACAGTAACTTCCCTTAAGAGGTCCGCTCTCATCTGCCTTAGGAAACAGTAGGGAAGGATCAAAACATGGCAGGGTAACAAGCACGTTAGCTATCTTTCTCATGATGCGGCCTTACGTTCGGGTGGAGTATTGGAGAGAGATGCTGAGAGACGGAAAACAGAAAATAGCGTTTGGCTTACTCCTTGCCCCACAGCAAGGCTGGATTTTCATTAAGGACTAAGGATTATAATCTAGCCTACAACTGGAAATTCCAAAGAAAGACAAGAATTCCATGGCAGTATTAGAATCACCTCCATCTGGGCTTAGGGTAGGGAATATAGTTCTTTCTAGAACTTTCTGTTTGTTAAGTGATTGCCACTTTTTTCTGTATACTCCTTGTCACATGCTTCCTGAGGAGTGGATCTTAGTGGTTTTAACTTCTTAGCATCCTATAAACAATGTCACTTCATGCTCTAACAGCAGTAAACAGCCGTGAAGACTGTCACTGAAAAAAAAATCATGTCTCTTGTAACAGAAAGTGAGCTGAAAGGGTAAAACCAAAGTAAGCAGTTTGTCACTCCTTTGAGGAGCTCTCTCTCTCTCTCTCTTTTAGTTTTTTAAAAACAATGACTTTGTTAATCAAATATCTATGAAATAATAATCACATTTAAGCCCTTTATTTCAAATGTCCACTTCAGTTTCCAAATGTGCTTAACAAATAGGCTTTTCTTAAACATCACTGGGGCTGAGCGCACAGAAGGCTGTTCAGTCTTAGGAACAGGTTTCTCTCCCAGCTCTCCCAGCCTTCCTAGCAGTCCATACTGTAACTGGTCCTGTCCGACTTCAGTGTCTGGAGAATGATGCGATTCCTCGGCTTCGTGAATGTGCCATTTCCTAATTCATAAGGAATGTAAGAAGAATCCATGTATTCTTAAAGTTCTTTGCCTCACACCCAAGATATTAGCTAAAGAAACCAAATTGACTTAGAACAACTTTTGCAGACTCTCAAACAGTCTAGCAAAGCACAATAAAGATCCCATGGTAAATAGCTCTTGATGGTTTAAATAAGTTTTTTAAGCTGGTCCTTATTGAACAGAGAGGAAGCACGTTTCATCTCTGTATTTTTGCCTTTACTTTTGAGGGGATTAGGAGCTACCCCATAGCCTAACACATGGTAGACCAGCACTCTAAGATGCCCCCCAGGCCCTTTAATTGCTTTAAAAACTGTGATTTTATATTAAACTAAACAGAATAAAAGATGCCTGAAATACAATGCCTAATTATACAACTGATTATTTTTAATAGAGATGGTATAAATCTATAAACTGTTTTAAAATAATGAAGATATGTATTTATTGATATCAAAATATGTTCTTTCAAAAACATAGTTTGGACTACATAGCATAAATCATCCCTTTTAAGCTTTTTCTACCACAGCCCTTTACTCAAGAAATTTATATATATAGCCAAGCACATACATGAATAAGACAAATATAATCAAACTCTAACAGTAAACCACAAAGAAATTTATTTTATAACAATATTAGTAATACATATAATTTACTATTTATTAAAGATGATGGTGGCAATTTTGCATAATAATGAGAAATATATGCTTGTTTATTTTTACATAAATAATTACATCTTGGCCAAATATTTGATATTGCATCTTCCAAGTTTTTCAGATTTTATAATTGTCAATGTTAAGAAAGCCTCTTCACAGCAGGGCATGGTGGGCACACCTTTAAAACTAGCATGGGGAGGCAGAGGCAGGCAGATCCCTGTGAGTTCAAGGCCAGCCTGATCTACAGCGTGAGTTCCAGCCAGCTGGGGCTACAGGAAGACCCTGTCTCGAAAAAAAAAAAAAAAAAAAAAAAAAAGAATGCCTCTTCACATAAATATGTAGTATGGAATTGCAGAAATATGTTTAGGGTCATTTCAGAAATGATTGGAAATTCTGTCCTCATTCCAAATCAAAATTTCATTTAAGGATTTTGAAACTCAAGTCAACAACTCAAGCCTCAATTTTATTTTTTAAAACTTTATTTATTATTTTATTTTTCTGTGTATGAGTGTACTGCTTGCATGTATGCAAGTGCACCCATGTCATGCAATGCTATGGAGGTGAGAGGAGGGTGTCACGTCCTTTGGAACTGGAGTTACTAATGGTTGTTAGCCACTATGTAGGTTTTGGAAACGGAATCTGGGTCCTTTGCAAGAGCAGGCAGTGCTCTTAATTACTGAAGCAACTCTCTAGCCCCTCAAACTGCAATTTTAAAATCAAACATTATAACTCACTACAATCCAAAGCTACCCTAATAAGATTTTCCATTTTTATTTTTTATTTTAAGTGTATCAGTATATTTTCTGATTGAATGTAAGTGCACCTGTGTCATGAAATTCATACAGAGGTCAGAAGAGGGCATTGGATCCCTTGAAACTGGAGTTATGGACAGTTGTTAGCTCTTATGTGGATACTGGGAATTGACCTTCAGTCCTTGCAAGAGCAGTCAGTGCTCTTAACCACTGAGCCATCTCTCCAGCTCCCCTAATATGATTCTTTAAAAATGTTTTATTTATTATTTTTATTTTTATGTGTATGACTGTATCGCATGCATGTAGCTAGATACACCTCTGTCATGTAGTGCTGGCAGAGGTCAGAAGAGGGCATCAGATCTCCTGGAACTAGAGTTTTGAATGGTTGTTAGCTGCCATGTGGGTGCTGGGAATCCAACCCAGGTCCTATAGTTATGTATAATACAACTGTCTTCTGGAGACTCATGGGTTAAAAAAAGGGGGGGGGGGATACAGACAGACATGAAACCTTTTAGTCAAAAACCTTGCAATTCAAATCTTAAAACTAACTACGGGAAAAGATTTGTTTGTTCCAACAGGACAAAATGTCACCAACTTAACGGCTGAGAAAGAAAAGATACAGCTTTGCATTGAGTAGGATGTACCAAAAAGTGGCAACTGAAAGGTTGACCCGTCTGAACATTGAAAGGAAGAAAAGCCTCAGATTGCCATAAACATCGAACCCTTCTGTGGATCCTACATGTAACAACTATTTATAATGAGTCCTAATGAAACTTATACCTTCTAGGTGCAACAAAGGTTTTGATATGACTTTCTTGCCTCCCCCCCCATAGAACAAGGAGAAATATGACGATGATGATGTTGTTCTCCAACTGTAAATTGGAGACAACTATTATAGAGGTAATCTCTTATAAAACCGGTAAAAATGCCTTCTTTAATTGACTAATAGACATAAGAACTGTGAAAAGGATTATACTCTGTTCAGAACCAAATATAATACTAAAGTCTTTGGGCTATGCACTTAGGCAAAGTATATTAATGCAGGAGCTCTGACATCAGCAATGGATTATTCTACCAGGGGGATGTTGTCCAGGGGATCCAAGGCCCCACAAAAGGTAAGGGCTCCTTGCCCCTAAGTTGGTATACCTGCAGGAGGAGAGGCGATAAGACCCTGCTGCCGAAGACCTGACGTTAACATGGGAGGGATGTATTGAGACCACACATGCAAGTGTACAGATGGCCTCTGGAATGCCAGAGAGTGTTACCAAAGGCCACTAAACCAATAAAGCAAATACGGGTCTCCCTGAGTCAAGCAAGACTCCACCGTCAGCACCAGCTACACCTCACCTGCCTGGAAATACTGTGCAGCAGAGGCAGCCATGTGCCTGTATATCCCAAATCTAATTGGCTATTGGCTCTCTCCTTGGAGGAATAACCCATGGCTGATGCCACAAGCCTACATCCTCTACAGGTTAGGAGATGTTATAAGCCACAGTAAGACCCTGTCATATTTATCAGGGGGTAAAAATGTAATTCATGGATTAACATATCATCCAAACATATATATCTATGACAAAGTAACCTACCATAACTATTAGTGCTGCTTAAATACCTATATATCTAATTGCTTGTGCTTCATTAGTAGGATCGAAAGGTTACTCCTGAACAAACTGTCAGCCCATGAAAGGAAACAGCCAGAATTGACCAGAGTCCAAGTCAACAGTTCCAGAGAGAGGACAGTTTTACTTCTCATCCACCTGTGCCCCTTTTCTAAGCCTAGGGAACAATCTGCGGAAGAGGGGGCATGGTAGAATGTAAAGGCTGCGATTGGGGTGAACGGTGAAACTACAGCGATGTAGTCTGGACACTCATTTGATCAACTTGATTGAACAAACAACCTGTCACCCCCCACTGAATGGTGGGACTGTGGGGGTTTGGGCACAACAGTCTGTAGATTGGTTTTGCACGAAGGATGCTTATACTCATGGATTATCACTTATAGCTAAAAAATGAAGAAAAAAAAAACCTGAAAGATGCAGGACAGTTATGGCAGAATACATGATCTGGGATGGGGTGGGGGTGGGGGGGAAGGGAAAGGGAAATATGCCTGATCTGAATTGGAAAATGATGTACAAAATGCACAAACCATCAATAAAAATTAAAAAAAAAAAAAAGAACAGCCTGTGTTCTAACCACTAAGGCATCTTTCCAGCCCCTATGTTTCTTTAATATTTTATTTACTAGTTTTATTTTATGTATATGGGTGTATTGCATGCATGTGTGTAGGTGTGCCTGTGTCATGCAATGCCCACAGAGGTCTGAAGAGAGTGTTGGACTCCCTTGGAACTGGAGTTACAGACAGTTGTTAATTGCCTCATGGATGCTGGGAATAGAAGCCAGGTCTTCTGCAAGAGCAGCCAGTGCTCTTAACCACTGAGCCATCTCTCCAGCCCCCTAATGTGATTCTAACATCCTGAGCTGAGGTGATAGGAAAATGCTAAAAAGTCTTTATTTTCTAACTAAACCATTATGTTTCTACAAGAGCAGAAAATCTTATATGTGCAGTAAAAACACTGTAATTACTAACATGAAACAGTTTTGAATCTGAGCCAGGGTGTTTCAGACAGTAACATGCTCAGTACAACATGTGCATGTTGTATGTTGAAAACCAAGATTCATGTCAAGTCATGTGATTCATTGTGTGATTCTGCTCAGAAAAAAACTGCGAGAAATGTCTTAGATTTGTTATGTGTTTTATTCTGAATTAATTTTAGGTTTTTAGCCTTCAGAAAACTTTTACTTTTGCCAAACTTTTCACAACACCCGCATTCAATTACATGACCATGGAGACACACTCCCACAGTTTAAGACTCTGTGACATAAATGCATGCTTTGGTTTTTTTCAAAGGTGTGTGTGTATCTGTAGTAAAATGTTCATACAAATACGTGTCAGACTGACGACTGGATGTTGGAGTAGAGGGCAGAATTATTAAGTTGTTATTGATAATTATTTATTTCATTGGTATGACTTAAATTTTAATTTAACATATCTATTGCTTTATATTAAAAAGAAATATGTTTTTATTCAAAATATTTTTCTCAAAACTGATTCTGTGCACATTTCTGAACTGCCTTGGTTCATCTTGCCATGGTCAGAGGGACTTAGTCATCAAAGACATTTACAGAGAAAAAAAATGAGAATTCACCTAGTGTCAGTGATAAAAGTGCTCAAGACCCAGGTCAGTAATGAAGTGAAAACTTACCACATATCCAAGAGAATTTAAAATATTCAGTCTAAATAGTTTAGAAAAATACTATAGAAATGCTTCATTAACTCAAACCCCCAAAATTCAGAACTTACGCAGTCTCTGAGTTACAGTTAAAGTCATCTTTTGAATGTTAGTAATTGTGATATATTTATTAAACACTAAGTAAACTGAATTCTAGGGTGAATGTCTAAGGTCCTGGGTGATCAGCACTGTGTCTCCCGAGAGGGCAAACTGCATTGCTCTTATTTCTTGTGGAAATCCAGTCTATGAAGTTCCAGGCATGTTACAGTTACTTAATAAGAATGTTCTTTAATGGTCCTTACTGAATGACACAATAGTGCTTGGCTTATATGCACATACAGCTGCTTCTTACAAATAGCCATTGAGTCAAATGGGCTTGGAGGGAACATTAGGAAAAGATTCTCTTTACTCCTAAAAGTAATACTATTCCATTTTCCATTCTTTTGAGCTACAGTTTTCTTTCCCTGATTACCCTATAAGAGTAACATGTTATAAAATTTTAGATTTAATTCACAAAATTTAAACTGGCACCAGAATGTTAGATGAATAGTAATCAAAGATATTTTATCCAAACGGCATGGTGAGACACACCTTTAATCCCAGCACTCGGGAGGCAGAGGCAGGAGGAACTCTGTCAGTTCATGGCCATCCTGGTCTATATAGTGAGTTCCAGGCCATCTGGGGTTACAGGGAGACCCTGTCTCAAAAAGACCCCCCCAAAAGATATTTCATCCAGAAATTGGGATTCTTTTATATATATTTTGCTTTGTTTATGCTTACTGTTTGATTTATATGTATTAACAATTTCTTCTCACAACAACCAAATCAAGTGATCCCAGCATGAAGTATCGTTCTTTCACAGAAGTATTCTTATAGTGTAATATTCTCTTCAAACAGCATTTTAACAAGCACTGGTTGTTGATGTTGTTGTTGTTGTTGAGTTACATCCATTACAAAGTGGCATTAATTTTGCAAAGAAAGCTGGGAAGCTACAAGGAGAGAGATGGTTGGCACATTTTTCCTAATCAGCCAATGGAGATGAATTTCAGAGAGAGCAAGTGTGTGCACACAAGTGCATCTTTGAACTTATTCAGTTTCCAGTCTGTGAAGGAATCCACAGACACAGAGTAGGCCCTTTATTTCACACTGTACATCACTCACACTTTGTATCTGAACAATAGGGAAATTAACAAAATGGTTTCCTACAGCTGCCACCAATTTGAAAAAAGGTACCATCCCTATATAACTCTGTTCTTCAAATCCATTGTCAATAGAGAGTAGAAAAGAACATGCGATATTCCAAGCAAAGGATTGCTGCATTCCTTTTTACCTATTATCAATTTTATAATGCCATATGAAGATATAAAATAATTGGCTGCATGGTGACATTTTCTTGCATGTATGTAATGTTCTTCATGTCTTCTGTTTTCCTGCTGTTCTGTCTGTGGTCCCCTTCCTAGCTCAGATACGTGCGTGTGTGTGCACGCACACACACACACACACACACACACACACACACACATACATACGCACACACACACTAGCATTACTAATGTTCCCATTACTCTGGGAACTTATCAAACCATAGTAATGGGAGCTCCCAAGAAGACACTCCTAGAATTTAGTTCATTCTTAAGAATAGATTGAGGGGCTGGAGAGATGGCCTAGTGGTTAAGATCTCTGACTGTTCTTGCAGAGGACCGGGGTTCGATCCCCAGCACCCATATGTCGGCTGAGAACCGTCTTTAACTCCAGTTCCAGGGGAATCTGACACCCTCTTCTGACCTCGGCATTGCATGACACGGGTGCACAAACCTACATGCAGACAGTACATTCATACACATAAATAAATAAATAAATAAATAAATAAATAAATAAATAAATAAATAAATAAATAAATAAATAAATAAATTTTTAAGTAAAAAAATTAAAAATATTAAAAAAGAACTCTCTTAAAAAAAAAAGAAAAAAAGAATAGATTGAGATTATATATTCTAAACGTCTAGGGTCAGACCTCTGGGGACATACACGAGGCTTTTCCATGTGGCCTGTGAAATCAGAGGTGTGTCAGCAGCAAGCCACAGAGTCTTGACTGGTCACTTGTGAAGTGATGGGTGTTGAAACAGCTCTTACCATGAGTCCGACTGAAGCATGCCATTGAGCTGCACCACCCTTCTGCAGCTGGAGCACCGTCAATGAGAAAGGGGAACCATAATTCCTTTAAGCTTGTTTTTCATCTTATTTTCACTTTTGTTATTAACTAATGCATTCCAAAGTGGTAGTTAAATGTTGAATGATGATTCATCCAAAACTTCTGAGAAGGGAAACTCCTTACATTTTAGTTTTGTTTAAAAGCACAAATGTTTTCATTCTTTTGTCCTTTTCTTTCACTTAGTTATTATATTTTGGTAAATTCCAGCACTGTCGCCTTGCTGAAATATTTCATTAGAGTAAAATCCTTTTGCTTTTAGTTTGAGATTCTTGTCTTGAAGCAGGAGAAAGGATGAGGCCGTGACATGAGCAAGATCATTGCTTCTACGAGGCCGTTTGCCCTGCTCTCATGGAACTTGCTCGTTCCCTGTCCCCTTTCTGGTCTCCTAGACTCTGCCTTTCCACACCTAATAATTCACCCTTCCAGTCCCCATGCACATATTTATCAAGGTTGGGACCCTTTTCCCCCAATTATTTAAAAGTCTTCACTGCAGATACTTCCTCTGAAACAGACCACCTCTTTCATTAAGAATATTTATGGGAAATAATATATTTGTACAGTTGAAAGCATCACCTGTTTTGCTAAGTCAGTTCTTGTCTGAATGCAAATACACAGTTAGAGGGTTTACTCAACAGCACTCTCTAATGGAAAATACTAATCAAAACTTTTCTACGGCAATAAATTTTTATATTTTTAACCACTGGATTCCAATTAAATGTATTCAATATAGCAAGCTTTGATTAAATAAATTTAAAATGAGAGATTATGTATGCACTCCTGTGAAAAACAAGGCAGGTTAGGTATGCAGACACTTGTATATTCTTAATAGAAGTCTTTACCTGAAGGTAAAACCCAATAAATTGTAGCCTATAATGTGCCATGGACTCTGTGTTGATTTACCTGTATTACACAGTCAGCAGAAATCAACTTTACCAGGTACACACCATGCTTATATATTTAATCCATATAAAATGCATGTAAAAGATCCTTTTTTCTTTTTATACAGAATTACTGAATTTCATTAGGGCACATTTTTCTCTAAAAAAGTTCTTTGTTAACCTGATTGCAAATAAAGGTGTTACAGCACTGTGGTCATTTTTATAAAGAGAGGAAAAACCCTTAACACGGGCTTACAACTCCAATGAAGAAAAAAGCATCAAAAATACAAGATTTGCCCTTCCCCAATATACATTTAGCAAGAGCTTTGAAAAAAAGGTCTCCCTGCCTTCACTGGTATATAAATATTTTCTTAAATGACTAAAAAAAAGATATTATGTTATTTAACTGAAGTCTATTAGCAGAGATCTGGGAATAGGTGACTGAAAATCATTTGAGGCTTTTTTTTTTTTCAAATCTCGTGTGAGGAGATTTAAACACAACATATTTACACATTTCCAATAAAAATTTCCCAAACCTTTCATACCTGGGATTTTCCCCCCTGTTTAAGTCCGGGCTTATTTACAGTTTTGGAAACATATTTAAATATCTGCACTCTGTGGCATGGCCTGATGCACCCAGGGTGAGTTTCTTGAGGAAATGCAAGCAGTGTCTTGACAACTGAGACCTCTCCCAGACACTCTTCCTGTCAATTTTCCAAACCCACTCATGAGCTGGGCCAGGGAGCTGCATGCATCAGACAAGAGGACAGGACTTCCCTCCCTGACCTTCGCTGTGTTTCAGAAAGAAACGTGTTTATTATTCAGCCTCTCTAAGTGTTTAAAAGCCCTGTTGCACAAATTATGAGTACATGAGAAACTGCCTTAAGTACTCTGTCTTGTTCGCCATCCACCTTTGGGTATTGCAAAAAATCCACACCACTTCTCTTTGTGCTTTAAAATAATGCTGTTGCATTAAAATGGTTGAAGTCTGGTGGTGGTTTTTCTTTCCCTAGAAATTGATACTGCCTTTAAAACGGTTCTGTGCATTCTCTGAATGTTCAAAGGACGGGGTGAGTGATATTACTCAACCTTTTAAACCTCCAAATTTAGAAAAGAAAATATTACAGGAAAGACCTGCTTTCTTTCCTTGGGTCCCTAACTCCTAGGCAGAAGAGGCTGCTGTTGAGAGGAGGTTTAGTGGGAGTAAAGACCGATTTCTAGCAGTTGAGATGGGAAGCCAGCGCTGGTCCATAGGCTACTGTCAGGACATGAAACTGATCTCGGACGATGGGAGAAGTGGCCCATGGACTCCAAGAGTAACAGAAGGGTCAAGAGATGTTTGTAAAGAGAGGCAATTAGTGTCCTCATGTCCCCTCCTGTGTTTAGGTACTTCCACTTCCCAGCAAAAAATCCATCTCTCCCCAGCAAAAGAAGGCGGATGGACCAGCTGTTTGCTCCCGAGAGTCACTGTCTGCAATCACTGAAACATATACATCAAGGAGGCAGCCTATGTAGCTGTCCCGGCCTAAATGCCTGATGCCCAGTCTGGTTACCAGCTTTGAGGCACCTGCCCGCGCCATGGCGCGGTTTCCTCAGCTCGGGTGCCCTCTGGCGCCTCCGTGGGGAAATTCACCCAGCTCCGGAGGCCCAGAGGCCTGACCTGCTGTGTGGCTTTGACCCTGCAGGAAGCAGGGTGGACTGCCACCTACTTAAGACCCAGACTGGGCTCTGCCCTGTGGTTCTTAGCTGTGTGTGAAGGTTTCGAAGCCTCTGGCCACAGTCTCCCTGGACAATCCACATGCCAATTACATGCTCCAGTTCCAAAGGAGGATTCCACTGCCCACCACCACTACCACCACTACCACCACCACCATCACCACCAGCAGCCCTGTTCTTTTCTTTCTTTATCTTAACCCCAAGACAAATTGTTTGATGTATCCAGTTGATGAAGTTAAGCTCCCCACGATCCCATCAGACACTAATCTAGAGGTTACTGTGAAGCTGTTTGCTGACGCCATTGAAGTCTGTATCTTGGTTTAAAGTGGGGGAGATTACAATGGATCACATGAGTGGGCCGGACAATCAATTGGAAGCAATTAAAATCAAGGCTGAGGCTTCCAAAGAGGGAGACAGAGAAGACAGTCCACCCCACACCAGAGCGACAGCTTTAGCCGTGCACCTAGAGTCTCTGCCTCCCATCTTCCTCAATGCTGCCCAACGAATTTCACACCTGCCATGTCTGCTCTGGCATACTACACTCTAATTCCTTCTGATGCATCTCTTATTTTTACATATTAGTCCTCCATTCCTGGTTGAACTGTATACAACAAAACCCACTCAGCCCAAAATAGGAAAGCATAGGGGAATTCAGAGCATAAGTAAGTCCCGCTCCATTCCTTCCAACAGCCAATAAGTCCTTTCTGAACGACCATTGGTGGTCAGGACAAGGCACTGTGCTCTGGGAATGCAACGAAGGACAGAGAAACTGGGTTACTACCTATTTGGGCTCCAGGAACCTGCTGCTGGAGACAAGGACTTACATACTGAATGTGAGAGGTGATGGCTGGAATGGATTTGAACGTACGTGCACAAACAGAGCTCCACTGGGCAACACTGCAGTTCTCAAACCCGACTAGAAGCCATCTTAATTAATGGTTTGTTGTGGGTTGCTGGTGGTAGGCTTGGAGCTACTGAGAATACAGTAGGGGAGGCAGGCAGTGGGAAGGAGCAGACAGCAGGTTTTGCCCTGGGGCCCTCGGTCAGTCATCGCTGAAGGTATAATGCTTGTTTACCCCATGTCAAACCTCCTGAGTCATCACTCCCACCGTGCATTTTCATTACATTTGCTGTTTCTATGCATTGCAAGTGTGTGATACAGCAGGATTCCTGGTCCTGGGAAAAACTGGGAGGAGGGGCTCAAGCCCATCTTGAGCACCTTCTCCTCATGCCCTGATGCTTAAAGCCAGGACAGGACAGCAGTAAAACAAAGCCTTTCAATCCAACAAAAGCTTAATGAATACCTTCCAATAGATGTCTTCCTGTAACCAGGCTCTTGAATTTGTTTTTGTAATCACTATTGGCCTGCAAATACATTGCTATATTCAGTGGTAATTTCCATGTGTATCTAGGTACCTTCTCCATGGACATTTTCCTTAACATCCATACCTTCCTTTGGGCTCGGTCACAACTCTCTCCTGGTGTTACCCCCTATTAGTCCATCTTGTCTCAGCCCTTTTGATAGGACGTACTTCTTATTCCAGTCTCCATGATCTTAAGTAAATGTGTTCAAGGATTCTGAATTGGTCTGCTTCCTGCTCAGGTTAGTCCCTCTCCTAGGGAGAAGAGCAGACTCTGATGCCTGCCCCCATTTTGGTGTTGATGGCTTGGACTTCTTCCCTGATTCCAGCATCTCTTACTATGGATACCTGTGTGCCTCATAAGCATCACTAACGAGATATTGCCAAGTGCTCTCAGCATCTTCCCTCCCTTGTTTCTAACTTGTCTATCCAGAATGTTTTTTGCTGAATTAGTGATGCCAGAAAATTGTTCTCCCCATGACTCATCCCAGGAATCCTGTATTCTCTCAGAGCCCATGCCAGGCATGCTAGAAGCTCCAATCTGCTCTTGCACACCTGCACTTGTGGCTGGTGCCTAAGGTTTAAGGGTTCACTGTACAGTGTCTCCACTCTCTTGGAACCCTCCTAGGTGTCAGTCTTCACAAAGCTCATGTCAGAGGCAAATGGCCTCATAGAACATTCTTCCTTCTCTTTGTTCTCTCCTCCCAGTCTTGGGATTGCAGTTCCCCCATGCTACTTCAATGACGGGAACTCCTTCCTTTGTAGGCTGGTTATTCCATTGCTGTAGATATACCCCACTTCCTGTCATCACCAACATGAATGAATCTAAAAGACATTATGTGAGGTGAAAAAAGCCAGGCAGAGAAAAACAAGATCTGCATTATATCATTAAAAATGTTGAACCTAGAGAACTAGGGAGTAGAATGGTGACAGCCAGGGAGTAGGGTGGGGGCTGAAGACAAAGGGAGGATATTGGTGGGCAAAGACAAGCTTCAGCTAGACAGGATGACTATGTTCCGGTGATCACAGCAACCTTGATTATAGTTAATAGCAATGTAGTGCGTCATTCAAGATTACTAAAAGAGTACATTTAAAATGTTCTTACCACAAAGAGAGGCTAGGTATGTGAGGTGATAGGTGTGTTGATTAACCTAATTTAATGTTCCATGATGTATATATGTATGAAAACACGATATTATATCCCATAAATTTATGCTATTGTGACTTGTCAATTACGACTAAATAAAATATTTAAGCTTCAGTGATTTCCGGAAAGCTTTCCTTGACCCTCTAGCCCACGTTTCCATATCTTCCCTGGGCTTGTTGACCCTGAGTCCTAAGATTATCCCCACCATCAGACCATGATACCATATTCTTTATTAATAAGATACTCCAAACATACAGAAAAGTAAAAAGACCAGCAACCATACAATGAACACCTACAGCACTGAAAGTGAACAAATTTTTGATGCATTGACAAGAGTATTTCTTTTGAGGAGAAATTAACCAGGATAATAGCTGTCTTCGCAGTCCAGCTTCATCAAAGGCACTGCTGTTTACATGTGAGAGACTGCTTTGTGTGACTCTTATATTTGGCCACCATCTCTCCAAGAGATGGGAAGATATTCTTCCCTGAAATACTAGAATATTCGGTACCCAAAGGGACTGGGTAAATATTGCTGGAACAAGTGCATAGATGAGTAAATCTACACCCACTAGACTAGCGACCCATTATCATATATCTTCAAATTTAGCCTGATTCAAATAGTATGCTCAGGGCTGGAGAGATGACTCAGTGGTTAAGAGCACTGACTGTTCTTGCAGAAGACCTGGGTTCAAATCCCAGCACCTACATAGCAGCTAACAACTGTCCATAACTCCAATTCCAGGGGATCCAATACCCCCTTCTGTCCTCCTTGGGCATTGCATGACACGGGTGCACTTACACTCATATAAAGGCAATACACTGATACACGTCAAATAAAAATAAATAAATAAAGTAAAAAAGAAATAGTATGTTCTTAGAGGCATCTGATTCTAACATGCTGCACATATGCTACAGAATTGTGTTAAACCTAGCATTCTCTACCTTAAGTACATCTTGATATCACTGCAGAGGTATCTCCCCTTCAGACATTCAAGTGCATTGGTTGAGGTGTCTCCTAGACATTGGGAGCTGACGATATGCAGCCAAGGCTAAAATCTGCCTTAGTTCCAAGTGGCTTAAGCAACAGCAACACCACCATGAGCCTCAGCACCAGCCACTGATGTGTAGCAACCATGTGCTGTTTATAAAACACACCTATTTTTTTTACCATACCCAAAATATTTATTTCTTTACAGATGAAGAAAGTAATAGCTAGAGGTGATTGGGTGTTTTGGGTGACCAAAGCCAAAGAACTAATTAAATGGTAAAGAAAAATTCTAACTTATCTTTCTCACAGAGCCAATCTTCTCCTTGGCACCCCCACACACTGTTTTGTGTGTAAGGGTGTGTCTATGTGTGTACATACATGTATGAATCTGTGGGTGCACATACATATATGTGTACATGTGTATGTAGGTCCAGTTTGATGTCAGGAATCTTCATTGAGTGCTCTTATTCTTTTGAGGCTTGGTCTTATCTTGCTGATGCATTTAGTTTCTATAACCAGCTTGCTCTAGGGACCCCCTGTCTCTGTCTTCCACAACTGGCTGCCACACCCAGCCAGCATTTACAGGGGTTCCACCCTCTTTCTTGGTCATCGAGTGCTTTAACTGAACTATATTCCTAGCCTCCAAAGCCAATCTTCATAAAACTCCTAACTTCTCCTGGAGAAACACCTTCATCACCCGGTGTTCTTCCCAGTATGCCACAAGTCCCGTCATGACCCATGTCTCGTTCCCACGTCTGACTGTGGCTTTTACAAAGCCTGGAATGAAGAGAAACTCCCACACTCCTAAAGTAGTCAGAGCTTGACATCAGCAGCTGGCCTTGAACTTGGAATGATTCTCCTGCTGCAGCCTCCTCAGGGCTGAGACTGTAATTTTGTACCAATCATGTGCCACTACACCCAGATAAGAGACTGAGCTTTAACTGCCAAGCCATTTGAGTGATCAAAAGACCTAAAGCAACTTGGGCCCCAAACCAGACTAAAGGTGTATTGCCCCCCAAAAGCTTTCCTGCTTGATCTTAAGAGTGAGAACAAAACCTCTGTGAGGATCAGGTTTCCCCATGTAAAGAGCCATATCCGATGTAGAGAGCTATGTCACAAAGCTGGACTACCGAGGGGCGTAGGGTAAGAAAGAAAGGAAGGAAGGAAAGATCAGCTCATTTCTCCGAAAGAAGCTTGGTCTGTAGGATGGCAGGCCTAACAGTACTGTATAGAAGCATTGGACCAGAAAATCACTATTGGATTGAAAAGACTAGGGTCTTAAAAGACCCTGAACTCTAATATCTCCTCAGTAGGTGATGGCTAAGAAAACCGTGTAGCTTTCTTAGAAAAGCATGTTACCCAACAGTTACTTCATATTTGAACAAGGAAGATAATGGAAGAAGGAAGTTCTAGAGAGTTGAGTCAAAGATCCTGGGGAAGGCTGGATATAGTTATTGAATAAAGCCAACTGTCTCTTATCTGAAAACCATCTGTAGCTTCCCGGTTCCTGTCCCACCAATGCATATTTGGTGAGTACGGGAAGATAACCTGAGTTCCTTTGTCTCTGGACCACAATGGGCCCCATTCTGTCTTGATGGAGATAATATATCCAGCACATCACCCTAGACATTCTGCATTTTGAGTTGGATAAAATGACTCATTGGAACAAACTTATTTCCTTGTTTAATTACTTCATGTCTATATGTGTATGTGTCTTCATTGGCTTTCATTTCAGACTTGACAGAGCTTTGAGTCACTTGAAAAGGGAGTTTCAGTTGAGAGACTTTCCAAATCAGATTGGCCTGTGGGCATGCCTCTAGGGACTGCCTCGACTGATAATAGATGTAGGAGGGCCCTGCCCTTGGTGGGCATCTCCCTTCCCTGAGCAGATGGTCCTGAGCTGTATAAGAACACTAACTAAGGATAAGCCTGGAAACGACCTAGCAAGAAGCATTCCTCCATGGCTTCTGCTTTGAGTTCCTGCTTAAGTGCCTGCCATGATTTCCCTTAATGAGGGTCTGTGACTTGGAAGTGTGAGCCACATAAGTCCCTTCCTCCCTTAAATTTCTTTGGTCAGAATGTTTTACCACAGCAACAGACAAGGGAAACAAAACAGTAAATATATTTGGGATAGGGTCTTGCACATAGTCCAGACCGACCTGGACATGGTCATAAAGTCCAGACTCGCTTCAAACTCATGATCTTCCAGTTTTGGCCTTCCAAATGTTGTGCTTCTAAGAGCATCACCATACTTGGCCTCAATAGAATTTTAGGTTACCCTTGGGTAGATATTGACTGCTTTGTGCCTGTGCAAGTGTGGACTTCAGCAGAGATAGTCCCTACTTTCTAGATATTTACTCCTGTTGTATTACAAGCCCCCTTTGCAATTAGAGCCCCAATGACTAGCTCTAACCAATGGCCATAATCAGAAATGTTGTCTGCCACTCCCGAGCCAAAGCATTTAGAAATGGGATGCAAATTGCCAGCTCTATCTTTCCCTGCTGTGAAAGTAGAATCCAGGTATTGGGGTGCCAGCCTCATAGCATGGAAACAGTATAGTTGACTGAGGTACCCCTGAGGAAGCGGCATGTGTAATAACATTTTTATTAAGCCATTGAGGGGTAAGGGTATCGGCTACTGTGTCCCAGTTTATCCATCATAATCTCTTCGATTTCTGGTGACCCATTCAGTTATCAATATGACTAGGAGTCCCAGTGAGCTGTGGCTGACCACTCTCTTGATCTCTCTAGAGGGGTAGATCCAATGAGGGGCCAGCCAAGGAATACCATGAAGAAAATCATTGGATCCAGGAGCTGTGGCTCCTGCTTGTAATCCCTTCCAGAAGTGTGGCTAAGACAAGAGGATCGTGAGTTCAAGGCCAGCCTGAGCTACATTGCAAGAGCCTGTCTCCAGAAAACAAGAACAAACTGGAAATAGAGATGCATTCTTATTACTTTAGTAGGTCAGCCTGCTCTCTTCCATTCACTCACAATATTTGTTGGGCTTCTGACATAAAGAAAACACACACTTAATTATAGGCACTAGAGACAAGTGGCCACAGTGAGAGCCGGTCCTGGTCATACGGAGATGGGATTCTAGTGGGAAACTAGGAGACAAAATGAATGAATAAGATCATTTCACAGAGTGGTTATGTGCTGCCAAGCGAGTCACCTGGGCAACATGGGAAGGAGAGCTGGCAGTCAGGAAAGGTGGCTAGGAGTGAGAGGTAAACTGAGGGCTTAATAACAGAAATCAGCCTTGTCAAGATCTGGATCTGAGATGTGCTGGCATAAGGAGCAGCAACTGAAAACCAAGGAAGGGGTTGAGTTCCTAGCTGGAGGGCTTGTATTTTCCATTGGACAAAACACACATTAGCCAAATCATCAGGAATGAGGCAAAGAGAAGATGAAGTGCTGCAGGTGAGGTCCTGCGAGGCCTTTGAAGCCACCGTGGGTGTTTGGATTAGATTGTAAGAGCAGTGAGAGACATTCCACGGTTTCAGTGAGAGAGGCTGAATGTTTGACTGGAGAAGGGTTGGCTGAAAACAATAGTAGCAGTGTGGATGAGGAAGAGTGGTGACAGGGACACGGCTCCAACCAACAGCAGAGGAAGTGATGCTCAGAGGGACAACCAGAGAAGAGGCCAAGCACAACTTCTAGGCTTTAAGTATGAATTTCTGGATTGTAGTTGTGCCACTTAGGGAGAAAAATCAAAAATCATAAGTTCAGGCTGAACACGGTGGTACATGCCTTTAACCCCAGCACTCAGAAGGCAGAGGCAAGTTGATTTCAATGAGATGGAGGCCTGCCTGGCCTACTTAGAGAGTTCCAGGCCAGCTGGAGCTATAGGGAGACACTCTCTCTAAAACAAACAAAAAAGGAATCAAAGAAATCCTATGTTCAACAATGTACCATAAGTGTTAAAATAATGAAAAGAGGAGAATTTAAGGTCTACTGATGCATAAAATAATAAAAAAAAAGATTATCAATATAAAGAAATATTAATTAACTGAATTGTGACACACTATACACACATACACACACACGCACACACACGCGCACACACACACACGCGCACACACACACACACGCACACGCACACACACACACACACATATGAATCCAATCATCCCATTTCATCTATACATTGGTGAAATTATTAAGTTTCAACTTGAAAAATAAAAACAGAAGAATGCTGAAGGAGAGGTGCCTAGCAGACAGTCACGTGACTACAGGAGAGAAGCAGGTGGAATTTCCTGGCAAGGTTAGATCTAGAGATATAAATTTGGGGCCCACCTGTTTACAGATGTTATTTAAAGCCGCAGAACTGAATGAGCTCACTTAAGAGGAGACTGTAAATACAGACGAGGTCCCAGGACTGGGGCTTCGGATCCAACATCCATCTGGAGGTCAGAGAGAGGAGGAGCCATTCTTCCAGAATATGGAGACCTTTCCACTCCAAAGGGCTGCTTGCATTTTAAAACTTGTCCTGAGACATAAAGATTTTCCCACATATCTTAGCAATAAACATTGCGGCAGAGTCTCCTGTGAGTTTTAAGTCATGCATGTCACTGTGAGGGAACAGCTACCAGAGGGCAGAAAACGCATGCGCTGAAGGGTCAGGAGACCTAGCAGCTTTCAGCTGCTTTGCCTGCCACTCAGTGCTGAGAGGAGTGGAAGTCACAGCCACGCTGGGTCCTGTTTTCTCTTCTGTAGCATGGAGGTCACAGTCCCTCCTCTTTGAGATGCCATCAGAATTAAAGAGGGTGCGGATGGGGATGATCTTTGTGTAACCCACAGCCATGCTGATCACTTAGGAGTCACTGGCCATGTGAGGCAGTAAGACTAAATCCAATTGAACATTCAGGTCTTAAGACTAAATAGCCATGGTGACTAAAGAAAATGTGGGCTCTCGGACTGGACACTGGAGTAGAAATAACAGGCGGCAGGTTAGTTAATAGTACTGTGCCATGTTGAAGTTGTTCCTTAGTTTGGACAAATGTATCAGCGTCTTCAGGACATTCACTTGAGAGGAAGCTGGCTGGAGTGGGGAGGGGCTCTGGGCACTTACATAGTAAAAGGTAAAGAAAAAAACTCATCAACTCTCAGCAGAGAATAACAAAAAAGAAAAAACTTAATTTCTCAGTCATACTAGCCACATTTCAGAGGCTTGTCAGTCAGGGGGAGCAGTGCTAATATGGATGGTGTCCATTATAGTAGGATGTCCTATCAGACAGCACCACTTACAGGAATATATATATATATATGTATATATGGTTTACTATATATGGTTTATATATGGTGGCTAACAACTGTCTATAACTCCAGTTCGAAGGGATCTGGCACCCTCTTTGACCTCTTTGGCATCCCATGACACATATTCACTTACACACTTACACACAGGTAATACACTAAGACACATATAAAAATAATGAATAAAATATTAAAAAAGAATACCTCTTCACATAAATATGCAGTATAAAATTGTAAAATTAAGTTTAGAATCATTTCAGAAACAAATAGAAATTCTCCCATATCCCAAATCAAAGTTCATTTAAGGTTTTTATGAAACTCAAGTCAACAACTCAAACCACAATTTTATTTTTTAATTAGTTTTTATATTTTATTTATCACTGGAGTGACAAATGGTTGTTAGCCACCATGTAGGTGCTGGGAACCGAACCTGTGTCCTCTGCAAGAACAGCCAGTGCTCTTAACCACTGAGCCATCTTTCCAGCCCAGCATCCAGTTTTAAAATGAGAAATAACTCAAGTCAGACTACATGGGGATTTAGAAAGCACAGCTAACCAGGGAACTCAATGACTATTGATTTTCCCTCTTCATGTTCCAGTGAGCAGTTAGAAATAATAAACAGCACTTTTCTTTCCAGACTGCTAAGATAAAGCTTGAATATTAACCCATTTATTTACAGCATGTTTATTGACATTAGCATGTGATGTTTTCCTATCCCTCATTAATGGAAAGAAAGTAAACAATATTCCACTATGGAGAGGAAGAATTTGCCTTCTTCTAAATCATCCTGCATTGAACTAGAATACATTGTTTAGTTTTTCTTTAAATTAGTAATTATCAACTATACCTAATATTCTTTTTTTCTCTTTATACGAATTTCTTTTATTTGATTTTTTAATAAGTAATGAATATAAGCATCCTTCATGTAAAACCAATTTGCAAGCAGCTATGCCCAAACTTATACAGCTCTAGGTCCCCATTGTCCAGTTGGAGGGGCTTGTATTACAATCATGTTGATCAAATAAATATTTCTGAAATTTCATAATTCACCTCAATCACAGCCCTTACATTCCACCATGCTACCTCTTCCACAGATTGTTCCTTAGGCTTTAGAAAAGGGGCACAAGTGGGCGAGAAGTAAAACAGTATACTTTCTCTGGAGATGTTGTTTTGGACTCTGATCAGTTCAGGCTGTTTCCTTTCATGGGTTGGCAGTTTATCCAGGAATAACATTTTAATCCACAAGCAATTAGATATACAGGCATTTAAACAGTACTAATTATTATGGTAGGTTACGTTGGTATAGACACAGATGTTTGGTTGGTATGCTAATCCATGAACGATAGCTTTTCTGTAAAAAGATGACAAGGTCTTACTGTGGCTTATAACATCTCCTAACCACTAGAGGACGTAAGCTTGTGGCATCAGTCATGAATTATTCCTCCAAGGAGAGAGCTACTGGCCAATTAGATTTGGGATATACAGACATATGGCTGCCACTGCTGCACAGTATTTCCAGGCAGGTGAGGTGTAGCTGATGCTGACGGAGGAGTCTTGCTTGACTCAGGAGACCAATATTTGCTTTATTGATTTAGTGGCCTTTGGTAACACTCTCTGGAATCCCAGAGATCAACTGTACACTTGCAAGTGTGGTCTTAATACATCTTTCCCATGCTTACACCAGGTCTTTGACAGCAGGGCCTTACCACCTCTTTTCTTGCAGGTATCCCAGTTTACAGCCAAAAAGCCTTTACCTTTTTGGGGCTTGGATCCCCTGGCCAACATCTCCTTGGCAGAATAACCCATTGCTGATATCAGTGCTCTGATATTATTTTCTCTTTTTTATTTTGTTTCTGTTTGAGACTGGGTCTAAATATGTATCCCATGCTGGGCTTGAACTTTCTTTTTTTTTAAAAAAATATTTTTATTGATGATTTGTGCATCTCATACATTATCTTTCAGTCCAATTTAGATATATTCCCCTGTTCCTGCCCCGCCTCACCCCTGTTCATGCCTTCTAATATATACGCCTTTCATCTTTCTCTCAGTCTTTGCAAAGTTTTTCACTGTAGAGGCTTGTTGTTTGGGGCAGAGTTTAACTGTATCAGTTAGTTCTTTGACCCAGTCTTTAACGGCTGTGCTATCCCCACAGCCCAGACCCAGTCTTTATATTGTTGTTGTTCTCCCCCCCTTGTATGGCTCCAACATATGCCTATATAACCATCACATATGTATCAAACTTATGACCTCTGAGAATAAACTGTTAATTCCAAAGTATGTTTAGGCTAGGCATTTGCATTTTCCCCTTTAATTTTATATTACTGTAAGATATGAATACGTACCTTCCACCCATACACAGTAATTGCAGAGTCTGAAAATAAGTGGTAAGTCAATTCTAGAGCTCTTTAAGAGATTCACATTATAACAATACAGTTGCTTTCAGATGAAAAGAAATATAACAGGGCTGGAGAGATGGCCTAGCAGTTAAGAGTGCCGACCGCTCTTACAGAGGACCCGGGTTCGATCCCCAGCACCCACATGGCGGCCGAGAACCATCTGAAACTCCAATTCCAGGAGAACTCCAGTTCCAGGGGAATCCGACACCCTCTTCTGACCTCTGCGGCATTGCACGACACGGGTGCATAAACTTGCATGCAGGCAGTACATTCATACACATACAGAAATAAATAAAATTTAAAAAAAGAAAAGAAAAGAAATATAACAATAATGTTGTTTAGGTTGCCTTTCAACTGGGGATTAGGTGTTAGCATCCAGACATGAGGGAAACCATTCACCAGTTGTTTTTCTGGGACTGTCATAAGGTCATCTTTACTGCTAAATAGAACTCCATTGTGTAGCTGTATCACAGTTTTTAGATGTACCACAACTCCATTGTGTAGATGTACCACTTGTCTGTTGAGGGGCATTTGGGTTGATTGCAGCTTTTCACTGTTGTGAAGAGGGCTACAATAAACATAGATGTGCATGTATCTTTGCAGTAGGATGAGTCTTGTGGTTATATACCCAGGAGTGGTATGACTGGGTCAGGTGGTAGGCTCATTTTGAGTTTTTTAAGGGTTCTCTACACTGCTTTCCATAGTGGCTGTACAAGTTTACATTCTCACCAGCAGTGGATGAGTGTTCCCCTTTCCCCACAACCTCTCCAGCATTTGGTGTCTTTTGTTTTCTTGATCTTAGCCAGCCTTATCAGAGAGAGATGATACCTGACAGTAGTTTTAATGTGCATTATTTCTTTAATTATTAATGATGTTGAACACTTTTTAAGATGTTTCTCAGCCATCTTTACTTCCTCACTGGTAAAGTCTCTGCTTAGCTCTTTACTCCATCTTTTGAGTGAGTCATTTGTTTTCTTCCTTCTTTGTTTTTTTTAGTAGTCTATATATTCTGGATGTTAATGCTCTATTAGATGAATTTTTCCTCCCACTCTGTGGATTTTCTCTTCACTTCCCTGATTGTTTCTTTCGCTGTACAGAAACTTTTGAATTTAATGATTTGAATTTACCAACTGTTGACCTTATTTCCTGTGCAGCTGCTGTCTGATTTAGAAAGTCTTCTCCTATGCCTATGTCTTATAGGTTGCTGCCAACTTTTTCTTCTATCACTTTCAGAGTTTCAGGTTTCATATTGAGGTCTTTGATCCATTTGGAGTTGATTTTTGTGCAGGGTGAGAGGTAGGGGTTTAATTTTGTTCTTCTACAAATGGTGACCCAGTTTTGCCAGCACCATTTATTGAAGATGCTATCTTTCCTCCATTGAAGTTTTTTGCCCCTTTGTCAAATATGAGGTGGCTGAAATTGTATGAGCTCAAGTTTGGATCTTCAATTTTGTTCCATTTGTCAACGGGTCTGTTTTTGTGCCAGTACCAGGCTGTCTTTACGACTATGGCCCTGTAATATAGCTTGAAGTCTGGTAGACCAATCCCCCTCTGTATTGTACTTTTCACTCAGGGTTTCTTTAGCTATTCAGGGTATTTTGTTTTTCCATATGAATTTAAGGATTTTTTTTTCCAAGTCTGTGAAGAAGCTCATGGGGATTTTGATTGGGATTGCATTGAATCTGCATATCAATTTGGGTAGAATGGACATTTTTACTATATTAATTTTCCCAATCTATGAGCATGGGAGGTCTTTCCATCTTTCAATGTCATCTTCAATCTCCTTCAGGGATTTAAACTTTCTATATAGCCTAGATTAGCCTTGAATTTACTGTCCTTCTGCCTCAGCCTCCCCAGTGCTGGGATTACAGGTACGTTCCAAAAAGCCTGGCAAGTATATCTGAAATTCTAGTCAGTATTTAATCATTTTCTCTTTTTTTCCTCATAAAGGATACATCAATTAGAATTCTTGAATTTGAAGTCAAGTTTGAAAATCAGAATATTTCATCTGCATAATCATGTACACATAGTGCCTAGAATTTCCTTTCCTGGCATAATGCATTACTATATGGAAATTTTGCTATATAAATATTAGCTTCTTGAAGCTAATTTTCTAAAAATGAATTATTTATGTACAAATAGGTATGAGATTTATTATGCTACAAATTAAAGTGTTTTAAATTACAAGAGGAATGGAAGGAGAGAAAAAGAAAATAAATACTTTCTGGAGAACTTAAGGCACTGTGATGGGAACACCACAGATCTTGGGGTGGGTCCCCTGAGATTTCACCAAAAGAAAGTAGCATACCAACAGCAGAGGAGAGACGGAAGTGAGAAGTGTCCAGCACAAAGCTCAGCCCACCTAGATCATGAGTTTGTGTGTGTGTGTGCCTAGTCCTTCAATTTTTTATAGTAAAATAACATTATAATTTAGATCCTAAATACCTTATGAGGGTGGAAGCCTGTCCCCAGCCAGTGGAGATTTGGGGAGGCGATGGGTCCATGGGAAGGAAATTAGGTCACTTGGGCTATGAAAGGAACGTTGGGAGTCCTGACTTCTCCCCTTTACTCAGGTGAGCAGGCCTCCTCTGCCACACCTGCTGCTGCCATGATATATGATGCTGCTATAGGACCAGAGGAATGGGAGCCAAGGGGTCATGTAACCTCCAAAGCTGTCAGCCTTTTGAAATTATCATTCCATAGTTGATTTCCTTGGGTGTATTGTGACAGCATTGGAAAACTGGCACAAGTAATCTTAATCTGAATTATTAAAGTAGAACTTTTATTATTTAAATGCATACATACTTTCCCTGTTCACTGACATAATGATGGGTATCTATCCCTACCTTGAGTTAAATAACAAACTTTCTACCAAAAACTTGATAACTAATAATCAGTAACCATGGAACATACATTGTTAGCAGTAGAAAGAGGATCCACTGCTTCTCCACTGGCTACTTGCACTCTAGGTCTGCCTGGATTCTGAGTTCTGGTCTTGAATTTAATAGCTGATGCTTGGAAACTGGAACTTGTGACAATTCTTAGAGGCTTAAAAGAATTCCTTGTGTCCTGTCCAAGGCTAAAGGAGACACTAGTATTTCTCTTTGTTACAATATTAGAATTCATTGTTACAGCATGTCATGACAATAACACAGAACAGTAGATATGTTACTTTCTCATTTACCATTGCTACAACCTCTCCACTACCTCTTAGAAATTATTAGTTGCATTTGTTAAAAGCCCAGCAGCCATGGAGATGCCTGTTATTTTATGTGTTTTAAGATTAACTGTGTCTTCCTAAGACAAATGCAAACATTCATTGCATTCCAGAAGAAAGACAGAAAAAATTGGCCAATGGGACTCTGAGACTCGCTGAGCATCACTGCAGACTTCAGAGGCAGGGATCTTCTCTCACATTCTTTCCTGCTGGAATGTCACCCAGAGAGGGCCCAGGAAGCCATCAGTAGCTATGAATTCCCTCCGTAGAAGACACAGGATTAGAATTGACATGGCTAGTCAGGTTCAGTGTTCTAATAATGTAAAGATCATATCCAGGATGTGATGTAAGCATGCTAAGCAGGGACACCTTCCTTTCCTGGACTGAAATATCATCTATACCCATTTAACATTTAGGTTTGAAAACTTGAAAAATACTCGATATTTTAGATATTGCAGTTCCTAAAGTACTAACTCATTTAAGTTTACCAAATAACAGCAAAAGCTACTAAGGCAAGTTCTGCTTCCGGATCCTAATAAGGGGACCATAGGAGAGAGTCTGGGTCATGGGGAACCTGAACCCAGCATAAGTCATCCCAGGTTCCCTGGGTAAGTATTAGAGTCAAGACAGGAAAGGACACACCCAGAAGTTGGGCATAGAGAGAATAAGAAGTAACCAGAGAAAGACAGGTGGCCAGTAAGCTGTTTTAGTTAGCTTCTATTGTTGTGGTCAAACACTTTGACCAAAAAACAATTTGGAGAGGAAAGGACACATTGTATTTTGCACTTCCAAGTGACAGTTCATCACTGGCAGAAGTCAAGGCAAGGCAGGAACCTGGAATTAGGATCCACAGAGGAATGCTCGTTTGCTCCTCTGATCTGTGCCCAGCCTGCTTTCTTTTACAACTCTGGGCTACCTGTCCAGAAGCAGCACTTTCCACTGTGGGCTGAGCCCTCCCACCTTACTCGACAATAAAGAAGATACCACACAAACATACCTACTGGCCAATACAATAGAGAAAATTTCCCAACTCAAGTTCCCTCTTCTCAGGTTTGTCAAGTTAACAATTGAAGCCTACCATGACATAAATCAAACTCAAGTAAGTACAAGGCTTCTCAAAGTTATTAGTTACTGGCTGCTTTTAGTAAAGAGAGTAAGCTTCCTTACAATTTAAAGGAACAGAGCTTTTTCTCAACCGGCCTTGAGAGCACAAATCCAGAGACAGCAGAAACAAGCACCAACGGGTGAGTGCTCGGCAGAAACAGCTCCGGGGATGAAGAGGCACTGGTGGTCCTCCCCAAACGGTCCTCCACCAAGACACTACTGCCTTCAGGTCTTTGAACTTGCCCTTCTTTTAGCTTTGAGGGATGCTCAAGGATTCACAAGCTCCTCCTAGCCTGATTAAGGAATAGTCCTTAATAGGCTTGGTATTGCCTTATCAGTGGGGCCTCTGCTAACCAATCTACCTAAAAGAGCATCTTCTATGTTCTTGACTTCCTGCAACTCTCTAAATAACTGCAAGGCCAGTTTATATAATGAGTATTTATTTGCAAACAGAAAAAAAAAAAACTCAAGTAAGAACTAGGTCTGTTTTTCTCATTGCTTTGTCTCTACCACAAAGCAGTTTTGCTTTGTACCTCAGAAATTGGGGGGGGGTATGTGGTGTGTGTGTGTGTGTGTGTGTGTGTGATATTTAAATAAATGAACTAATGTATTGCAACTTTATGTAAAATTAGTTTGCAACATGCAATTCTCTTCTGTTGGGAAGTGATAACATAATACTTTTTTCTTGCTTTTGTAAATACTGGGATTGTCCCTATTAGTTCCATGTCTCTCTGCCTTTCCCATATCCCCTTCTAGTCCTTCTCTTCCCTGACCCTTTCACCCCCTTGCCTGCTTATCAGTACACATTTCTACACACTAAGCATTTACATATCCATTCAACAAATACTTATGAAGATACTCATTGTGTGCTAGATATATTGCTAGTGATAGAGAAGTAATGGCAAAACAAGAAAGAAGAAAACAGTCACTGCCACCAGGAAAATCATTGTCTAGTGAGACAGCCAGGAACTAATTTTCAAAGCTCATAAGCAGAAGTAAAATTGCTTCTTGCTAGAGCTACTAGAAAAACTACCAACTCTACAAGCACCGTGCATTGACAGCTGAGCAAGCCAAGGAACACAGCAAAGACATCTATGGGGATGAGACAACACTTGCTCTGGAGACAGAGTCTGATTGGGTGAAAGGTTGGAGAAATAGTAGGAACAGATGAGAGGGTTTCAGGATCAACATTTGTGACTAAAAACACAATCCTGAGAGCTGACAAGCCATATGGTATGGTGCACTGGAGGGTTGACAGAGAGCATGGAGCAGGAAGAGATATAAGAAATAGATCTCGGGCTGGAGAGATGGCCTAGCAGTTAAGAGCACCGACCGCTCTTACAGAGGACCCAGGTTCAATCCCCAGCACCCACATGGCGGCCGAGAACCATCTGAAGCTCCAGTTCCAGGAGAACTCCAATTCCAGGAGATCTCCAGTTCCAGGGGAATCCGACACCCTCTTCTGACCTCCATGGCATTGCATGACATGGGTGCACAGACTTGCATGCAGACAGTACATTCATACACATACAGTAATAAATAAAATAAAATAAAGTAAAATAAAAAATAAAAGAAATAGATCTCACCAGGCATGGTGGAGTATGCCTTTAATCCTAGCACTCGGGAGGCAGAGGCAGGTGGATCTATGTCAGTTCAAAGCCAGCCTGGTCTACAGAGTGAGTTCCAGGACAGCTAGGGCTACAGGGAGACCCTGTCTAGAAAAGACCAAAAGAAAGAAAGAAAGAAAGAAAGAAAGAAAGAGAGAGAGAGAGAGAGAGAGAGAGAGAGAGAAAGAAAGAAAGAAAGAAAGAAAGAAAGAAAGAAAGAAAGAAAGAAAGAAAGAAAGAAAGAGAAATAGATCTCACTGGGCAGAATTCAGGTGAGTTCAGTTTAGACACCAACTTAGGCTCTTATAAGAGAAGATAGAGCCGGGCGTGGTGGCGCACGCCTTTAATCCTAGCACTCGGGAGGCAGAGGCAGGCGGATCTTTGTGAGTTCAAAGCCAGCCTGGTCTACAGAATGAGTTCCAGGACAGCTGGGGCTACAGGGAGACCCTGTCTCGAAAAAAACCAAAAAAAAAAAAGAGAAGATAGATGCTCTCTTCTTTCAAAGACCTGACTTTCCAATTTGGTAGGCAAAGGAAAACTTGTATGGTACAAATGTAAATAACTCCTAACCAAATTCTCCAAAAGAATAAAGCTTATTTATAGAACAGCTTTACTGAACTCTTTCTGACCATCAAGAAATGCTTCAGAATCCCAACCCAGCCTCATGAATTACAGCATTTTCAAAAAGATAAACTTTTCTTCAATAATTAAAATGAGTTTTATGGGGGCTGGAGAGATGACTCAGGGTTAAGAGCACTGGCTGCTCTTGCAGAGGACATAGGTTTGATTCTCAGCACTCACATGGCAACTAACAACCATCTGTAACTCCAGTTCCAGGGAATCCAACTCCCTCTTCTGACCTCTGTAGGCATTACATGACACAGGTGCACTTACATACAAGCAGGCATTATACTCATACACATAAAATATAAATAATAAAATATTAAAAATAAAATAATTTTCAATAAATTTATATTACTGATATGGAAGAAATTCGTGTTCTTTCTTTGCCTCAGCTCTACCTTCTGAGGCTTTACAATGAGAAGCTCTGCATGTGGTTTATCCAGACAACCCCACCGGTCAGGTTCATTGCTAGCATCAGCAATAAAGAATGAAACCACCCATTTTCCTATAAAAGCATAAGAGCACTTATCACCTTCTATGTGAGTTATGGCTTGAGAAATTCTTTTAATGTTGTTTTGTATCAATCATTTAATGTGTATTTATTTGTGTGATTTAATAAAGCTATTTAAGGGGCTGGAGAGATGGCCTAGCGGTTATGAGCACTGACCGCTCTTACAGAGGACCCAGGTTCGATCCCCAGCATCCACATGGCAGCCGAGAACCGTCTGAGACTCCAATTCCAGGAGATCTCCAGTTCCAGGGGAATCCGAGACCCTCTTCTGACCTCTGCAGCGTTGCATGACACGGGTGCACAGACCTGCATGCAGACAGTACATTCATACACATACAGAAATAAATTTAAAAAACATTTTTTTAATAAAGCTATTTAAATGACAAAGGATCCATCGTTGGGTCTCTACTAGCACTAGTGGAGCATTAGTGAATAAACCCGAGAGAGACAGAAGTCATGGGGGAAAGAAGGCAGAGCCGGTTTGTGAAACAAGGAAAGAAGTGTACACAGCACAGCAGTGACATCTGCAACCCTGCTCCTTAGGTGATCTCACGAGTGCTTACAGGCTGGGTGTCTAACATGTTATTTCTCCTGGAATAAAACAGGAGGAGGCTGCATGTGCAGTTATGAATGAGCACAGAAATAGAAGCCCAGAGTACATATTTATCCTGTTTGGAAGCCCTCTCTCTCTGCCCCTGAAGTCCTTCATCCAAATGGAAGATAGCATGTGACAACCAGAATCCGTGTGGTCTGTGTTTGCAGTGAGGTCTCCCTTTATTGTGGCTAGTATTTAATATTTTCTTAATCTGTGAAGCCTTTTATCTGCTATCCTGGAACATTTTCCTGTATTTTCTCTATTTCTTTTCCCCTAATGATAATTCTGAGACATGAGCATGCTCTTGCAATGGATTTTCTTCATTAGTGGAGGGAATGCTGGCATTGATTTAACTGCAAAACCCCTGGGATGACTTTTGTGCTTAGATGTCAAAGAATTTCTCCTTCTCCTACTAAACCATTAATTTTATCATTATGGAAATAACTTCTATAATGGATAAAACATTGTCAACTGAATTTGACAAACTATTAAAACACTTCTGAAGATTTGTAAGCTCAGCCTCCTGTCTTTTGGGACTTACTTAAAACATACACACCCATATTTATTCTCTCTTAAATGTCAGTGGAAACAATCTTCAGGATAACGTCATGGTAAGACGTACAGGCAGTGATCAAGAACCATTTCCCTCTAGTCCTCATGTTATGCATGAACTAGGGCTATCCATTCATCTTTTCCCAGTAGCTGGAAAAGCTGAGGCTTTGCCATAAATAGGAAGGAGACTACCCTGTAAAATGCATCACTTATTGTGAGGCATCTATCTTTATGACACTTCAAATTTTTCATATTATTGCAGATATACATGTAGTCGAGAAGAAATAAGATAAATCAGTGTACCCAGACCTAGTTGCTCCCAATGGGACAATTTTGCAAAAGCTATAGGGCTGAGACTGGGAGAGATGGCAATTTAGAACACTTGCTGCTTTTTGGAGGATGGAGGACGCTCCCAGCATCCATGGTGGGCAGCTCACAGCCACCTGTAACTCCAACTCCAAGGGATCAGGCACCCTCTTCTGGACTTCCTGGGTACATGTGCTGACATGAACACATACACACAAACCACACATATATACATACAATTAAGCATTTGAATTTTAAGTATAGGCTAATATGGCAAGCACATGAATATAATTAATAAGTGGAGATCTTAATTGATTTTCTGTTTACTTGTACTCATTTATGCGCATTCGTTAAGGACTATGCAATTTTATCACATGTGTACATTTGTGTATCTACCACCACTGTCGAAACAGAATAATTCCAACAGTAGGCCCCTCACTTAATCTTTTACAACACACTCACCTCCCTCTTCTTCCTTTCCTCATAGATGTCTTTTCTTTGAGCTTTTAAAAACTGGTGCATAATGAAAAGGAATAGAATTATGAAAATAATTTACCCTCAGTAGAAGTATCTAAAGTTTTAGAAAAAGGACCTGACATTACGGTAGATGCAGACAAAGCCAGATTACTCAATGTAAGCTAGACTCAAACCCTCGTTTGCCACCCTAGCCAGGCACCTTTGTGCAGCTCACACTCTGACAGCTCAGACCTGTGACTTTGTGTTCACGGCAACAATACTGATAAGAAAAGGAGGTGCTGTGTGATAGGAAGCTTTATTCCTTTTGGGGGTCTTTTTGAGACAGTTTCTCCCTTTAGTCCCAGCTGGCCTGGAGCTCACTATGTAAACCAGGCTGGCCTTGAACTCACAGAGATCTGCCTGCCTCTGGCTCCTGAGTGCTGGGATTAAAGGTGTGCACCACCATGCTCAGCCCAGGAAGCTTTAATTCTTGGACAGTGTAGTTAATACTATTCAGCCGGGCATGGTGGCACATGCCTTTAATCTTAGCACTCAGGAGCTAGAGGCAGGTGGACCTTTGTGAGTTCAAGTCCAGCTTGGTCTACATAGCAAGTTCTAAGACAGCTGGAGCTACAGGGAGACCCTGTATCAAAAGGGCCAAAAAAAGTGCATTTTCAGGAACTGGAGAGATAGCTCAGCAGTTGAGAGCATTGGCTCCTCTTGTGGAGAACCCAGGCTTGGTTCCAAGAACCTACATGGTGCCTAACAACCATCTGTATCTCCAGTTCCAGGGATCCATCCCTTCTTCTGGCTTCCATGGACATCGTGTGACATGGGCACATTACAAACACAGAGGAAAAAAACACTCATACACATAAAATAAAGATAAATATATCAAAATTTTACATTTGAATTTTCAGATAAATCAATAAGTTTCTCCCAAGCACAAGGGTTTCTTCCAAAGTTAAGAGTGACAGGATTCAGAGTGCAAGATTAACTTCGTTGAGACTAAGATGTTTTGGTCAGAGTATGAGAAGGTCTAAAAATAAGTCTTTAAAGAAATGTAGTGAGTCAGCTACAATTTCTTTTCTTATATGATTATATGATGTGTAAGTATACATCTATATAGCTATATAAACTTCCAAGCTAACAGTTCCCATCTGCCACTGTAGACGCTTTTGCCCATCTGATAGAAAATAGCAGCAAGCAAGTCCTCAAAGCCAGCCCAATGCCTGATAAAATATAGTCATCTTGTTACCCTTAGTGCTTAAATCATTCGCTGTCCAACTGGGTGGCTTTCAGAGTTGACATTTACTGCTGTTTGCCGCTGAGGAGATTACAGTCTCAAGGGGACACCACTGCCAGCCATGAGAACAAAGGCCTTGGTTCAATTTTTGTAATTCTGTTGATGCCCTATGCTTCTTAAGACAGATGGTTTTTAAGTAGTGGATTTTAAGTGAGACACTCATGAAGTGTTTACCCAGTGGTTCCAATAGCCTCACGCATATACAGACACTCAAAGCCATGCAAACAATTAAAGCCTAAAAGGTATTTTACTTGCCTCTCCCAACCCCGCATCTCTCACACTCTGTCACTTGTTTCTTTTTTCAAAGCCTCCAGGTTAGAATAGAAACAGGACTTCTATACATGAGGAATTCATATCTAAAGTAGAAATTAATGTGTAAAAAGCCTCAGACATGCGATTCAGTGCAGAGGTATCAAGTCCCTTGCATGTTTATAGCATTTTGACAACTGCTTTATGGGACACGAAGCTAAAGCTCCTCCCTTTTTAGAAAAGAAGAACCTAATATTGACAGAGCACTTACAAAGCCAAGCACTTTGTACCTGTTCTCTCCTACCATCCCTGAGACAATTCTGTTTAAAAAAGAAGGTAGTGTGATTTTCTATGCCAGGTCACAGGCACAGCCAGGCTGAGGAGTTTACCCAAGCTCACACAACAAGTGGAGTTTGCAAAGCTGAGACTCATATCATGTGGATCGGACTCTGACACCCATGCTTTCTCTACCACACATCCTTTAAGGAGCTCACAAAGAAAAAAAAATTCTAGAACTACAGAAAAATGGAAATTCAAATATACATAAAAGTATAATAAAAATGGATTATAGTAAATTGTGGATGAAACCTTTACTGAGGTATTATAGAGTTCAACACATGGTTAATGGAGATGATGTTGTGATAATCCTCTTTCAATAAACACTTGTTCCAGCTGCTGCTGCTGTGAGTGCTGCTGGCATGGAACTTTAGCTACCAGCTCCTTCAAGAGTGTTCTCATCTGCAGATGGCCACCTTGGCCAAGGCCTGTCCCTTCCTGGGAAGCCCACATCCACTGACGGCTGATTCGCCTTATTTGGATACCTGTCGAATCACCCACGTCTGACTGAGTCTGTTGCTTGTCGCAGCTTCTCCTCTTTCCTGCTCTTCCACTGGTATTGATGTATAAGACTTTGATTATCATACTGGTGTGAAACAAGCTCAGCTATTGCTTTACAGTGATCCTGTCCTGTGACAATTGGGGTCTAGATTTTTCAAAGGCTTCACAGGAAGATTGTGTATAAAGTAGGTCTTGGTATGAATGCCCACAGGTCAGTGTGTAGTTACTGCTGGAAAGGCAGCTGTAGTTGTGCTGTGGAAAGTCCTAAGACTAGATAAGGAGACCAATCCACCGGGAAGACGCTGACCCATTCATGGCTTTGACTAGCCATATCACATGGACCGGGGTGCATGTTAGAAAAATAATGCTACATTATGAAGCTGAATGTTGAGAACGGAAGAAAAAAATGGAGGCCCGTGAGGATATGGTGTTTCAGATAACTTTTGGGAGCAGAATGTTAGACTTTCTGGAGAAAACATGTTTGAAGGCTGGCAGTATGGCTGTCTGATGAGTTTGGGGATATCACTCATCCTTCCAAACCTCAGCTTTGTTCTGTGCTAAGATAATATCTGTAGTGTTAGCCATCTGGGGCCTTCATGCTATTAACACACACATACACACACACACACACACACACACACACACATACATGCACACATATCACCCTATAAATCTCTAAATGAATGCAAGTTCTAGCTGTAAAGATACAGAAGGCTGACCTGGGGCAGGTTTGCAAATTACAAACAGGCTCCTTCCATGTCCCATAAAGCTGCTTTTATAAATAAAATTTTACTGGGAGACAGTCATATTCATTCTTCAGATACTATCTATGGCTGCCTTCAAAATATAGAAGAAGGGCTGGTAAGAAGGCTCATTGATTAAGAGCACTGGCTGTTCTTGCAGAAGACCTTGGTTTGAATCCCAACATCCACATGACAGCTAAAGGCCACCTGTAACTCCAGTTCCAGGGCATCCAAAGACTTCTTCTGTCCTCTCTGGGCATTGCAGGACATGGGTGCACTTACACAGATACGGGTGACACACTTGTATACATAAAATAAAAATAAATAAAAACAAAATAAAACAATTAAAAATCTATATATTAAAAATACAGCAGAAGAGTTTATTGTTACAGAGATCCTAGGCTGCCCCCAAGCCTAAAATAGCTACTACTCAGCCTTTTTCAAGGAATTTTATTTTTCTCTATCATAATTAAATAAAAGGAATTGATTGATATAAAGGACAGGACAGTGAGAAAATGTACAGGACCCAGTAATCACTCATGTATAGGAGAACAAAGAGAGAAGGGGCTCAGATTCCCCAGACTGCTAGCCTTGGGCCAGGTGAGAGCATGGGTAATGCCGACTACACAAAAAGAAAATAGGGAGAATCATTTCATTTACCGGTGCATTTAATTTGGACCTGTTTAATTTCAGATGCTGGCAAAAATATTCATCAAAAGAATGAAATGTGAATCTGGTAGTTTGGAAAGAGCTAAAGATGAAGTTTGGGGATTCAAAATGTAAAATTGCAGGGAGCAGCGAGTGGGGCTAGATAGCAGACCTTTGCCATACATCTCCTTTTTTTTATTTTCGTATGTGTATGAGTGTACTGTCTGCATGTAGGTTTGTGCACCCGTGAGGTGCAATGCCGCGGAGATCAGAAGAGAGTCTCGGATTCCCCTGGAACTGGAGTTCTCCTGGAATTGGAGTTACAGATGGTTCTTAGCTGCCATGTGGTGCTGGGGATCAAACCCGGGTCCTCTGCAAGAGCAGTTGGAGCTCTTAACCGCTAGGCTATCTCTCCAGCCCCCGTACATTTTTTTAAGTGGATCTAGTTCTGACCTAACACTTATCCAAAGACTCAGTGCTTGAAACTGGAGGACTCATGTAAATCTGGTTGATTGTATTAAGTAGAAAATAAGAAAAATGTAGTAATGTTTCATTGTTCATAGAAAGGAAATATTTTAGAACCAAGCAAAAGGAGGACATCTCCCTGTGTTTGAGAATCAGTGGTCAGTGGTCAGGTAACAACATGCCCCAAGTGATATGGGTCTTGGAAGGGAAAAGAGATTTCAAAGTTAAACAATTTTAGAGAAAACCAGATTAAAGAAATTGAAAGCTTCATTACTGGAGGGCTTCTCAGTGACTTTGAGAAGTTAGTGTGTGCCAGGCATCCCTAGCAAGTGGATAGGATTAAATAGATGAGAAAAGTAAGGCTTCAAGAAATAGCGTGCCCAAGGTTACAGAGCGCTATGAAGCAGAGCGAGGAATCCCATTCAGTAGCTCTGCTGGGAGCTCTTCTACCAATGATGCTAATTATGGATGATGACAGTGATGGGGTATTAGAAAGTCACTACTGCCCCGTGGCCCCTTGGTATGTGATGTCCTTCAAAATCTAGAGTAATGCTCAACCTGGACTGTTCAACACCTGATGTCAAAATAACCCTGTTTCAACTGCCAAAAGCTCAGTGATACACACGCACACACAAAAATCTATGCTCCCCACACACCTGCTGCTCTGTGGAGCTCTCATCTTTCTGGGACAAACAATCTGTTACTAGTATAGTCCACACATGATGGAGGAAGAAGGTCTCCACTCACATCACATATGCTAATGACAACTGCTGACCCCACTGCCTAAAGCAAGTCATATGTCTGAACCCCAATCCAGGGACCTGGATATCCACTCCCCCTCTAGAGGGAAGAAATGCAGTCACATGGCAAAACCTGTGGCTACAGGAAAGAGTGAAGAAAGGGAAGCATTGCTCGCTCTGTCAGGAGGCTTATAGAACATCCAGTGTGAAGCGAATAATAAAAGTTTAATCTGTTCTGTCTAAATAATGCACAGGGTATTAGCAACACAAATTCAAATTTAGTAAATGCAATTTTGCTAACCTTTTTCTTATTCAGAATCTGCCCAATCTGGACTAAATAAGAAAGATGCTTTAGAATAGCTCTGGGGTTCACTGAATGAATTAGCAGTGGGCATGTCCCTCTATGTGCCTTTTGCCCAGTGTCATAGTTGTGCACATGCCCCCTCTCCTGGTGTTCTCTGTCTGCTTTGCCATAGTCTTTGTGTACCATTCATCTGCCTGTCCCAGGTGAGTGGGCCTGGATGTTGGAAATGAAGCCAAACTCTTGGGAAAACTGCTTTTATCCATCTTGAGTGGGTGTGAGAGTTCCTGAGCCTTCCAGGGCTATCTGGATGAGTCTGAAGGGGTGTTCATAGAGAAGGGGGAACAGTAGAAAACCGCAAAATGGAAGGAAGGGTAGTGAGAGGGTCTCCCAACAGCCTGACAAGACTCCACTGGGAAAACGGGTGGAAAACAGCTTTCCATGGGGCTCTCGCTGCATAGAGCTCAAAAGGAGAGGAAAGTAGAGAACCCATCTCTAAAATGTGCAGTATTCTCCGCTTGTCATTTATGTGTGTGTGCATACGTGGGTTGTATATGTGTGTATACAGGTATGTGTGTACCCATGTCCAGGTGCTCACCACCTTATTCCCTTGAGACTTTTTGCTGAATCTGGGGCTCACTATTCTTTCAGCTAGGTTGGTAGATAGAATGCCCTAGTGATCCTCCTGTTAACCACACACATACACACATATACATGCCAACTCTGTGCTTGCACGTGTTAGCAGCCATGCCCTGTTTTCCATGGGTGCTGAGACACCCAAACTCAGGTCTTTATGTTTGAACAGCAATCACTCTTACCATCTGACCATCTTCCAGCCTCTCATAAAATTCTTTGATGATTATAATGATGATGACTATGATGAGAAGGATGAAATATCTGATTTATGAAACAGAAAATTTGCAGCATATATAAGCTTTGGGTAACATGAAATGACATCTCACTCACAGTAAAAACTCACATTGTACCATCTATCTGTATGCTTTCTTCTTGAAAGGAAGCACTCTCTTGCTGTCTTTTTAAAAATTCTCTATTAATAACACTTCTTCCATCTATCAAGTCACCACATGAAGGCAGATATACCATGGCCTCTGCTCTATTCCACTGATTATGATGGTTTTTTCTCTGCACCAAAGACATCCCCTCCCAAATTACTTTGACAATATGAAGTTTTGACACCAGGTAGGTGTATTGTGATGGTTAGTTTTTGTCAACTTGACACAAACTGGAGTCATCTGGAAAGAGAGAACCTCAACTGAGGAAGTTCCTCCACCAGGCTGGGCTGTGTGTGTCTGTGGGGCGTTTTCTTCATTGCTAACTGATGTAGGAGAGCCCAGACCACTGAAGCTGATGCCATCCCCGAGCAGGTGGACCTGGGCTGTATAAGAAAGGCAGCTGAGCAAGCAGGAGAAGCATGGAGGTAAACAACGTTCCCTATGGTCTCTGCCTCCCTGCCTTGGTTCCCCACTGTGATGGACTGTAACCTGCAAACTACCACAAATTCTTTTCTCTCCAACTTGGTTTTGGTCAGTGTTTTATTACAGCAATAGAAGGCAAACTAGAACACGTCCCCTTGTAACTGGGTCATAACTCCAAGAGATGGAATTGGATTTAAACATTTTTTTAATTTTATTTATTTTTGTATGTGTATGAATGTACTGTCTGCATGTAGGTTTGTGCACCCGTGTCGAGCAATGCCTCGGAGGCCAGAAGAGGGTGTTGGATTCCCCTGGAACTGGAGCTCTCCTGGAATTGGAGTTTCAGACGGTTCTCAGCTGCCACGTAGGTGCTGGGGATCAAACCCGGGTCCTTTGCAGGAGCAGTCGGTGCTCTTAACCGCTAGGCTATCTCTCCAGCCCTGGATTTAAACATTTTAATTAAGAGACTAGAAGAAAAGTATTAAGAGCTTGGCCCATTGTTTAATTACAGATAATATATACTATATAGATTCTGCTCATTAAGACTGGTCTAAGGTAGCGTCAGTGGACGTTTATGTCAACTATTGAAGCTGCTGCCTCTATTCCATTGTCAGGTCATTGAACTGTTACTTAAACACACACAATTCAGTCTGCTCAATGGTTTGGATGAAGAGTGTGAAATTTTACTTTTCTGTTTCAGCTTCATGACATCATTTGAGATATTTTGCAGGTAAATGGATGGAACTCGAAGCCATTATGTTAAATGAAGTAACACAGTCCCCCCAAAACAAATGAGGAATGGCTTCCCTCATTTGTGGATGATAGTACCAAATCCCCCAATTGAAAAACAAGTTGAGCAACGTTATTGTTACATTCTTTCTATCTGAAAACAACTGTGATATTATAATGTGAATCTCTTTTTTATTTATTTTTATTTTTTTATGTATATGAGTGTACTATCTGCATGTAGGTTGGTGCACCCGTGTCACACAATGTATGCAGAGGTCACAAGAGGGCGTCAGATTCCCCTGGAACTGAAGTTAAAGATGGTTCTTAGCCACCATGTGGGTGCTGGGAATCGAACCTGGGTCCTCTACAAGAGCAGTCCGTGCTCTTAACCGCTGAGCCATCTCTCCAGCCCTTATAATGTGAATCTCTCAATGAGCCCTAGAATTAACTTACCACTTACTTTAGACATGGTAATTAATGTATATGGGCAGAAGGTATATATTCATATTTTAGAGTAATATAAAATTAAAGGGAAAAATGTGAATGCCTAAACATATTTTGGAGTTAAAATACAGTTTATTCCTGGAGGACATAATCCTGGAACATATATGATGTTTATATAGGCATATTTTGGAGCAATACAATTGGGAGGGAACCACAACAACATAAAGACTGGGTCATGGGGCTGGAGAGATGGCCTAGCGGTTGAGAGCGCCGACCGCTCTTGCAGAGGACCCGGGTTCGATCCCCAGCACCCACATGGCAGCTGAGAACCGTCTGAAGCTCCAAATCCAGGAGAACTCCAGTTCCAGGGGAATCCGAGACCCTCTTCTGAACTCCGCGGCGTTGCACGACACGGGTGCACAGACTTGCATGCAGACAGTGCATTCATACACATACAGAAATAAATAAAAATTAATAAAAAAAAATTAAAAAAAAAAAAGACTGGGTCAAAGAATAGACTGATGTAGTTAAATTCTGCCCAAAACAACAAACCTTTGCAGAGAAAAACCTTAAAGAGACTGAGAGAAAGGTGCAGGACATGTATGGCAGAATACATGAGCTGGGGAGGGGCGGGGGGGAAGGGAAAGGGGAATATGTCTAAATTGAACTGAAAAATGGTGTCTGAAATACACAAAACATCAATAAAAGTATTGTATTTAAAAACGAGTTATTTTGGAAAGCTATCAGACCATTAGTATATAAAGACAGACTAAAGTATGCATGTGCCAATTTCTTATATTTATTAGCTATTAACTGTATAAAATAATGTGTTTCATTATAACATTTTTACACATGTGTGTAAGATGCTTTGCCGTTCTGAAGGAGCTCTGATGCCAGAATGCCTTTGTGTCTGTCCAGCATTATTTATACAGTGTTTCATGTTTATGAAGCTAAGACTAGGAGACTGGATGAACTGGAAGCTTTCTAGGGGGTGATTGGGGTCCCTGATATAAACTGTCTTTGCTCTCAATGGGCCACACATTTTAGAACTCTTTCTATACAAACAGCACAAATCTTCTGAGCATTTCCATACAGCGCATGTTGAATAAATTCTATTCAATGGCCATCTTGACTCCATAGCCTGTTTCTGATGTTCTCAGTGGAGGTAGACTTATACAAATTAGTCTTTTAAATGTGGTGTGTGGGATAGATTGTAAGTTATGTTTATGAATGGAGTTTCGTATTTTCTATAAAGGTACAGAAAGAGAGAATCTAGAACATATAGAATTCACAGTTCTGTCCACCTGTGATCAAATGCATAAAAAGTATCCCTTGATATTAGAAATGTGTGGCTGTAAATTCACATATTAAGGAGTTGTGATAACTGGTATATAAAAATATGTTAAAGTTACAAACAATAGGTAATGCTTACTTCAGTGTCACTTACTGGACAAAATGTGTGATTGGTTCGGGAGAAGGAATTCCACTAGGAGGAAAAAGACAGAATACGAAGAATAAAATACAAGCTAAAAATATATTCTAGGCCTGGGCTCAGTGATAGATGGTTTGCTTAGCATGCACAAGGCCCTGGCTTGGATCCCAACAATAACACATATGCACATGTATGTCTTCACGCAAAAGAATTTAGGAAATGAAGAGAAGGCAGAAGAGAAACCAATAACCAAGAAGCATTAAAGCAATCAATTATTTTTCAGCAATTTTTGTCTTGAGCAAAAGATCAACAGGCCGATTGAGCAGCATGCTAATGTTAATGTATGCTGGAATGAAACAATGGAAACAAGTAAGGAAAGCTGTAAAAGGAATCTAGATTTTTTTGCTATTTTCGTTCATTAGGAGTAGCTAAAATTCCATTGTAGAATGCTCGCATGTGGCTTCCAGGTCGCCAGCTTCTCCGCCTGTCCCGCTTCTCAGGCTCCTGCAGGCTCTCTTCCTCAAACCTCTTTGCTGGTCACACTTTTCTTGTTGCCCTGCAACCTAGGAAAATATCTTCATCTCACAGTTCACTACCATGCAAAATCTTCATTTAGGGAACAATTAGAACAAATGAGAAGGATACTTTTAACAAAATAAAGTAAGCATAAATTTTAAAACTTATGTCTGTATTTAGCTCTGTTTTTTTAGGGGGGTGGTTATAGGGTCTTACTATGTAGCTCAGGTTATCCTTAAAATCTTCAAACTTTTCGAAGTCTTCTTGTCAGGGTGAGAGTTGTAAGTGTGCACCATTTGTATATATCAAAATTTGTATATATCAAAATGCAAATGAACATTGTAACAAGTAAATGATGGCTGTGTTAAAATCAAAATTCTTCAATGTCATTTATAAGATTATAATCATAAATGTGTAATTTTATTTTTTAACATTTTATTTATTATTTTTATCTTATGTGTATAAGTGCATCCCCTGCATGTATGTAAGTGCACCCACATCATGCAATGCCTATGAAGGTCAGAACATGCAATACCTGTGGAGGTCAGAAGAGGGCATTGGATTTCCCTGGAACTGAAGTTATGGACCGTTGTTAACCACCATGTGGGTGCTGGGAACTGAACCTTGGTCCTCTGCAAGAGCAGCTAGTGCTTTTAACTGCTAAGCCATCTCTCAACCCCATCAGATTTATAATTTTAGTATAGCTAGAAGATTTAGTAAATAAGAATATAGGATGCCAAAGCAAATAACTTTCAGATAAACAATGAATGATTCTATTAGTAAAAGTATCCCCTGGGAATATTAGGAACATGGAAATAAGGAAATAGTTACTTGTTATTTATGTAATGTTCAACTTTAGCTGGACATCAGGTGTTTTCCTTGGCACCTCAATGATAGGATCGTCTATAGGAAGAGCGAATCGAACTGAGAACATTTGCCTCCCAACAAGAAATAATTCTGAAAAGCTTGGCTCCTTCCCATGCCTCTCCTGACTCCTGGATGATAAGATGGACCCTGAGCCCACTCTCTGCATTTCATCCTGTCTTTTCAAACTTCCTGCCAACCCCCAGTATCCTTGCTCTCCCTTCATCCATCCCAGGCTGCGGAAGTTCTTTCTTACAAATGCCCAAGAGCCCTTGAAATAATTTTCCTTCCCCACTAGTACAGGGGAGACAAAGGAGTAGAAATCTCTCAGAATAAGCAAGAATACTCTGTGTGTGTGTGTGTGTGTGTGTGTGTGTGTGTGTGTGTACATGTGCCTGTGTATGCATCTAAGTGGGTGGGAGTCGATATTTGGAGATTCTCTTTATCAAAACTTTAAAGTTTCCTTCAACTCCTAGTTCACTAAGATTCTTTAGGAAGAATAAGGGTTTAGGTCAATATTCTTTCAGCCGCTACTAGTGTTAATCATTTGGGTTTTCTTTGACCTAATAATGTGATGAGTTGCATAGATTTTTAAATGTGAAATTAACTCTCCTAGTTAACGTTGACAACTTTCCAACACCTAGAGTCATCTAAGAGAAAAGCTTGGCTGTGGGGGTTGTCTTGATCTAGGAGGTCCCAGCCCAGTGTGGGCGCTAACATACCTAAGCAGGTGGTCCTGGGCAATATCAGAAAACTTGCTGAACACGAGCCTAGCATTCTGCCAAGGCTTCTGCTTCAAGTTCTTGCTGGAGTTCCAGCCCTGACTTCCCTCAGTGATGGACTGTGACCTTGAAGTGTAAACCAAACAAATCCTTTCCTCTCCTCTGTTGCCTTGGCTTGGGGAGTTCTATCACAGGAACAGAATGAAACTAGAACATCTACAGATAAACCCCAAATGGTTCTGAAGGATTACCCTTTTTGCATATCTGGATCATTTTCTAAGGTTTTTGTTAGGGATTTTGAAGGTCTATGTTTATGAAAGATATATGCCTATTATGTCCCATTGGGTCTGTGTTACCACAGCTTGCAAACATCATAAAATGAGCAGGAGATTATTCCCTCTTTTTTCAGTTCTCTGGAGGAATTTGTATGAATTTGGTTTTGTCTCTCCCTTAAACTCCCAAGGTTTCTCCTACAAGCACCTCCTCTTTATTTTCTGTTTTTGACAATATCCACCTCTCATGTTTTCTTGAACAATGTTAATAGAGATTTATTAATGGGTGTTGATATTTTCAACATTTTTTAAAATTTTATTTATTTTATGGGTGTATATGAATGTACTGTCTGTATGTAGGTCTGTGCACCCGTGTCATGCAATGCCAAGGAGGTCAGAAGAGGGCATTGGATTCCCCTGGAACTGGAGTTCTCCTGGAATTGGAGTTACAGACGGTTCTCAGCTGCCATGTGGGTGCTGGGGATCAATCCCGAGTCCTCTGCAAGAGCAGTCGGCACTCTTAACCGCTAGGCCATCTCTCCAAACCCGGGGAGGTTGATCTTTTCAAAGAACTGGCTTTCAATTCTTGATTTTCTCTATTACATTTCTTTCTTGATAGATTGAATTTGCTTTTCTATTTATAACTCCCTCCCACCTCCTCTGGAGTCATTTCTTGCTCTGCTCCTAGCTACTTGAGGTAGAAGCTTCCATTGCTCCCTTTATGATTCTTGCCTAACACATACATTTGAAGCTATCTCTAGTCCTTTTTTTTTTTTTTTCTTGCTAAGCACAAATTTAACTGTATTCTGCAGATTTGGTATATCATATTTTCATCCTTTACTTCACTTTATTATTTGAGACTTGATTGTGCTTGCTACTTCAGCCATGGCTTATTCGGAAGCATATTGCTTAATTTCCAAACATCTGAGGACTCTCCTACAATTTCTTTCTTAATTCTACTATTTTGAGATAACATGTTTCACAACTGATAGTTTCAGAATTTTTTTAAAGTCAAGGATATGGTTTCTTTTGGTAAATGATGCATGTGCATTGCATAAAAGCATGTATTCTACAGATGCTAAACAGACTATTCTCTATATAAACTTTATAAAGTTTATTACTCTTACTTTCAAATTCCCTTTGTATTTGCTGAATTTTTATACTTGTTCTGTTGACAAAGAGAGGGATTTGCTAAAATGTACAACTGTGATTGGAGATGTGGCTGTTTCTTATTCTGTCCATTTTTTATATATAATGTGAAATTATTTTATTCGTTTGAAAACAAATTAAGGTTTAAATGTGAGATCTTTTATCACTCTTGAATGATCCTTTTTTTTTTTTTTGTTTTTGTCCTTTCGAGACAGGGTCTCCTGGTAGCCCCAGCTGTCCTGGAACTCACTCTGTAGACCAGGCTGGACTTGAACACACAAAGATCTGCCTGCCTCTGCATCCTGAGTGCTAGGATTAAAGGCGTGTGCCACCACGCCCGGTGAATGTTCCTTTTTAATTCTAGTGATGTCTTCTGTGTTGAGGCCCATTTTTTCTCTCATGGAGATAGTTATGATGTTGCCATCATGGGTGTACTTTACACCTGTCTCCATTTTTTTATTTTCAATATTTCTATATCCTTTATATTTATGGTGAGCACTAACTAGGTGATATAGAATTGGGTTGGATTTTGGTATTAAATATACCTTGTCTTTTATTTGTAACTTTGGTTTTCACCCATCATATTTTCTATAATTATCAGAATATTTGAATTTGAATCTACATTATTGCCATTTGTTTTCTACAAGTTTCTTTTCTTTGTTCCTCATCTTTTGGTTTAGTTAGATACTTTAAATTATCTCATTTCCCTTCTAATAGCTTGTAAATAATGTCTGTTTTTATTAACTTTTATGGTCTTCCAAGCAAGCTAAAGTCAGTTTGTTAAAGAATGTTTAAATGTATCCCTCTAAAAATTTATCTGCAATGCTTTTGAAAACACAAATATATCAACATCTCTAAATGAAAAGAAGAAAACATTTATCATGAAATATGAGCTTACATTAGATTTAAATGGCAAAAAAGAAACAATTTCCAGAGAGTATTGAACCAACATGGTTTACTTTCTCATGCCTGGGTAATCAGTATAAATTAGTATAAGTTTATAATTAAAAAATACTATAGCAAAAAATTCTCATGCACAAAGAGTGAAAGAGATGAATTTTCTAAGAAGTAGAGATGATTATAAAGACTAAATGTACCAGGAAATCAGCATATATGTGGGGACAATGGATTATAATCAGATAGTGTATGGAGATGATTAAAGACTGAGATTCCAGAAGGGATTGATTTGGGGCCTCTCCACAGATACCAATACCTGCAGATGCTCGTCCCTTAAATAAAACAGTGCAGTTTTTTTAATACTCTATACACATCATCTCATAGACTTTAGATATCTCCAGATCACCTATTCCTACTATAACATAAATGCTGTGTAAAGAGTCGGTATACCGTATTGTTTATACAATAAGGACTCCCAGAGACTGTAAATGTTCAGTACAGAAATGTTCTTAGAAATGTTTTTGCTCATGGTTTGTTGAATCCCTAGGTGCAGAAGCTGCAGACACACAGGGCTGATAGTCTATAAAGATCTCGTCCCTTCTCTGTCACACAGCAGACTGCAGGCTGTGCTATCTGTGGATAGCCTGGTCTACTTCCTTCTCTACTTGATGGGCTGTGGGAGTCGTCAGCCCTGGAAGGTTTGCTTCTGTGGATAAACGGCGCATGATAAAGGTACCACTGCAAAATACAAAGCTTTCCAGTGAGCCCCAGAGAAAAGAAGCCCTCTGTTGCCTCTGGCTCTTTTCTTACTTATCCAAGGGAGGTACCCACCTAAGAGGCAAAAGTCTGTACAAGTATAAAATTCACAGGCAGTTTTGCCAAAAGCTGGAAGGCCTTGAAATGAAGTGTGATTCTTGTGTCACTGGCCCCCACATAGACTTCCTTTGGGTGTGTCGCACATCTGCAGTGGGAGGCCCTCTGGGAAAGTTTTATGGACTCTGAGGGAGAAACATAAACTAAACTCTCAGTGCAGCTCGTGTAGCTTGTTTTCTGCTTTCTGCGAATGCCCCTCTGCTTCTTTTTGTGTCTCCCTTCCTTCTTTCTGGCTCTCATTCCATGATTCCTTCAGTTTTAACCTTGGTTTCTTGATGACCTAAATCTTATTAGCCCTTCAAAGTTGGGCATGCCTTGGCTAACGACACACAGGAGAAGCATGACTTCTCCCTTGGACAGTTCTCACTCTCTGACACCAGTATTTGAACAGCCTTCTGGGGCCTGTTATCCTGTTATCCCTTCTCCAGGCTGATGTGTTTCTCATTATCATCTGGCCAGGTGTCTTCCCCCTTGCATTCCTCTGAGGAAGCAGTTTCTTCCCATCTAAATACACTCAGAATACTGAGGAGAATAATCCACTGTCACCCAGCTGGTTATTTTATTAAATTCTCAGCTCTTGCTGTATATTAGCTGAAGAAAAATACTAACATTCCATGGATGGGTTACAATCTGTTCTAAATTAAAGTATATTGGTTTCAGAGATAAAGTTTAAAATGGAGAAACGTATGCCAGGTGTGGTAGCACAAAACTTTGGTCCCAGCACTTGGAGGACGGAGGCAGGCAGCTCTCTGTGAGATCAAGTCCAGCCTGATATACATAGCAAGTGCTGAGCCAGTTGGGGCAATTGGGAGACATTTTCTCAAAAAGACAAAAAAATAAAAATAAATAAATAAGCCTGACAAGGAAACAATTGATTTCATTAGTAATGTAATTTATTCATTGATGCTTAGTTTGTTACTAATGCTTTGCCCTTATCTGATCTTAAACTGATACATAAGAACCCATGTGGTATTTATTTAGTTTGGCCCTGGCTTCAGTTTTTGTAATGGGTCTCACTATGTTGTACAGACTGGTCTTGAATTTACAATCCTCCCACCTCACTTTTCCAGGTAGCTGATATTACAGACAAGTTCCTGGCTCAAAGGAGTCATAATCAAGGTGCAAGTAAATATTTTGTAGGAATGACTGATTTTTATAATGTGTATGGAAATGCAAATAAGCTAGAATATCCAATGTAATCCAATGTGCTCTTTAAAAAGTAAAAATCTGGGGCTGGAGAGATGGCCTAGTGGTTAAGAGCGCCGACCGCTCTTACAGGGGACCCGGGTTCGATCCCCAGCACCCACATGGTGGCTAAGAACCGTCTGTAACTCCAATTCCAGGAGAACTCCAGTTCCAGGGGAATCTGACACCCTCTTCTGACCTCTGCGGCATTGCACGTCATGGGTGCACAAACTTGCATGCACATACAGAAATAAATACACATACAGAAATAAATTTTTAAAAAGTAGAAATCTGTCAGATGTCAACACTTCTTTTTTATTGATGGGTTTTTGTTGGTAGTGGTAGTGTTTGAGACACAGTCTGCCTGTAGTCCCAGCTGTTCGAGAACTTATTATGTAGAACAGGCTGGCCTTGATCTCACAGAGATCCACCTGTCTCTGTTTCCTAAGTGCTGGGATTACATGTGTAGCACCATACCCAGCCTAAAACTTTCCTTTAAAAAAATGTTTTACTCTGACCTAGCTGGATTGACAAGAAAAAAAAAATAACAAAAAATAAAAAATTATTTTGTGTTATGTGTATGTGTCTTAGTCCGCTCTGTCATCAGTGGCCGCAGGAGGCTTCAGAACCCCTGGAACTGGAGCTGCAGATGATTGGCAGCCATCACGTGAGTGCTGGGAACTGAACCCAGGTCCTCTGCAAGACCAGTCACTGATCTTCACCACTGAGCCATCTCTCCAGACTGTCAACACTTTTTTTTTCAAATCACAGTAATTAAAATGACTGATCTGACACAGTGAAATAGAATTAGAAGTCCAGGGACAGAAAGTCAGCTGTTTGATTTAAAGCTATGGTGTCAATGTGATACCAAGGGGAAATTATAGTAGAAAGAGTAAATAGTACTGGAATTATTAGCCATCCATAGGAAGAAAATGATCAGGTATAAAACCAGTTCTAAGTTGATTTTAAAATGCAAAGAAATAAATCTTCTAGAATCTGTAAGATATCAGAAGACATCTTCAAGTCTTTATGAGCAGAAAAAAATTCTTCACAAAAGTCCATAAAAAGGCCACCATGAAGAAATGATTAATGAGATAGATTTCATAAAATAAAACACTTGGGGGGGGGGAGAGATTGCTCAGTGGTTAGAGAGTACTGGTTGCTCTTGTAGAGGACCTGAGTTCTATTCCTAGAACCCACAGGGTGACTAACACCCATTCTAAATCCAGTTCCAGAGGAGCCAGTGCCCTCTTCTGACCTCTATAAACATTGTATGACATGGGTGAACTTACATACATGCAAGCTATACACTAATACACATAAAATAAAATTAATAAACAAAATATTAAAAAATACTTACACTTTGAAGCTTTCCAGACAACAGTATAAAGGACAAAATACATGTCCTAAAGTGAAGGAAAGTGCTTGTAATAATAGGTACTCAGGGATGGAATCACCAATCATTGCAAAGATAGATAACTCTAAACCATGCAATAACATGTGTGTGTGTGTGTGTGTGTGTGTGTGTGAATGTCACAAAAGGGAATATCTGAATGGCTATATGCACACAAAAAAGGTTTTTGACTCCATTAGCCACTAAGGAAACAGGAGGACCCACAAGAAGATGCTTCTAAGTTATTGTTATTGAGGTAAGTTAATAATAAATAGCTCGTGTTGGTAAAGGTATGGAGTCTCATATACTGAGGATGCACATATAAACTGGTACAACCACACTGGAAAGCCTTTGGCAGCCTCAACCAAAGCTTACAAATACATGTCCTGTGACCCGCTCCAAAGTCTACACCTAAGAGAATGAAGCAGATCTGCTGGGCGAGAGGAACGCTCTGTACTTCAGCTTGGTGGTGGCAGCATGCATCTACTCACATGGTTGAAATCCCATTGAGTCTGCTCTTATGACTCATAAATTCCACAGTTATTTTAATAAATACATGTTTTCTTTTGTTTTCTCACAAAGATGGCCCAAACCAGATGAATTTTATTGAAACTCCAGTGTAGTAGTTTTGCAGAATCTACTCTCATTAATACTCTACATAGAGGCTGTTTTGAATGAGTATGAAGACTGAGGGATTTGTGAATGAAATTATTTCAGAGACAAGCTTATGAATTCTCATATGACTGCACTTTGGAATCTGCAGATCAGATCATTACCCAGAAATGTACGTGATGGGTCACAACAGTTCAGTTCCCAAGGTGAAAGCTAAACATTGGCTTCTACAGTCATGCAAAGGACACTTTACTATAGAATAGTATAGAATTACGGAAAGAGCTAGCTATTGCTTCAGATACCAACATGGAGGACTCTCGTAGACATGTTGCTAATGAAGGAGGCAGACAAAACAACCTGTTGCTGTATGAAACAATTTATGGCAAGTTCGGAAACAGACATAATTAAGCGCTGTGGTCGAGGGCAGGTCATGGCAGCCTTTGAGAAACAGTGAATGAGAGAGTATGAAGCAGATCTCTACAGAGCAGCAGCTTCTGTGTGGCTCTGTGAAATGAGGATATGTGATAACAATAGTCACAGAATGGCAATGATGGTCATTGTAAGTAAAGAGATTTACATTCCACAGTCAGGACTAAATTCATTAATTCTCATGAGACTCTTAAGATGGGTAGCCAGTTTTATGTATGATACTTACATATGGAGAAAATAGGAGGAAAGTATTTGTAAGCCAGCCTAAGCTACATGAAGACTGCAGACTGTTCTAATGTCAACTTTACTCACCCCTTATACCTCCTCCAACCAATCCCTTCCATTACTCTGGGCAAGGCCTCCCTCTCCCTGACCCACAGTCTCATTCCCTGGGCTCTGCTAACCTCTCTTTTACCAGCAGCAACTTCCCACTTCCTGATTCTTTACTGTAACTGGCTACCTGTACTATGTCCGCAGCCCATTACACCCACAGAAGCACAGTTCAAAGTCACATCCTTTATAGTTATTTATGTGTCTGTTTGTTTTATTTTTCCATTTGTTTTGAGATGGGCTTGCTGTGTATCTCAAGCTAACCTTAAACTTGGCATCTACCAGCTGCATTCTCAAAGGTCAGACGATGGCACATACCTGCCGTGTCCAGCTAAATCTACATCATGTAGAAAGTTCTACAGTCCTGGCCCTTTTGTTTCCCTTAGTGTATTTTTTAAATATTTGATACAAATTGGTTTATCTTTCAAGAATTTTCACATTATATTGATCCTTACAACTTTCTTTTTCAACTATAATCCCCTCTCTGTGGCAAAACTTCTAGGAAAAAAGCCTCTAAAACAGAAAAACAAATCTTGGCCGAAGGGATGATAGCCTTCACTGCCATTCAATGGAACATGATCATCATTTGTGCCAAACTGTGGTGAGAATAGTAATGGTCCAGGTTCATAGTTGGATCTCAGAGTTTTAAGGACGATGGTGTACTCACAGGACATGGAGAAGAAAAGAATGAGGTAGTGTTGACCTGGGGCTTACTGGTCTCCAGCACCATATGTGTCCAGCACCATTTCCTGCTGAGATCCAGTTTGGAGCTTCCTGGAAGGTATGGTTTAGGCCCCTGACATTTCTGAAGTTGTAGGTCAGGGTAGCTGCTACTCCCAGCTCCTCACTGAGAGTGATCTCAGGTGATAGATGGGTGAGAGGTGAAGGTGGGGAAAGGTGAGGGTTAGGAGAGGAAGATAGCAACCCCTACCTCTCCCTGGGGCCCGGCCCTAGGAGCAAGCTAACTCTGATCCCTGCTGTTCCCTAGGTGAGCCCTCCTTAGAACAAGCTTGTGGGTGACTTCTCTAGTTCTCTCTTACCCTTTACATGTCACCATCACTATGCCCATTAATCAGGGCATTAATTACATTCTTCATAAAACTCCATAGCAGTAGAAAGAGAAACTTAGGACATCTCTTGACTCATAGAGCAGAATTTTGAAGATGGCCAGCAGTGTTAGAGAGTCTGTATTGTCAAACATCCAACTCAAAACCTCTAGTTGTGCTTGTGCTTATGCCGTCTTTTTCTGGTTAGGCAACTTGAAGTTTCATTCCTACTGTAAAAATACTTCAGCAAACAGAAGTACACAGAACGAAATTTACAATTCATTCTTTCCCTGACACCCTTCTCTCTACTTGAGCCTCCAGTCCCTTTAGATCTCCTCCCAAACACAACCACTCCCAATATTTTGGTATACAGTTGGCCCTCCACATCTACGACTCAACCAAATATAGATCTTGTATATGTGTGTGTGTGTGTGTGTGTGTGTTTATTTTTTCTTAAAAGTCCCAAACTTTAATGTGGCATGTGCTGAACACTATACTGTCTACTAGAATGAAGTGACGTATAGGCAAAAACATTGCATTAGGTTATTATAGGTAGTTTAACAATGATTTAAATATATGGGGGCCATATGTGTAATTACATGAAAATATGTCCTGTTCCATAAGGAACTTGAACATCCTTGCATTTTGATATCCATGGCAAGATCCAGAACCAATACCCACATGAAGTTGTTCATGACCTATAACTCCTGCTCCAGAGAATTGGATGCCTTTCGTGCCTCTGTGGGCACCTGTACTCACGTGCACATACCAACACATAGACATACATGCATGTACGTAATTTAAAATATAATATATATTATATATATATATATAATGATATGTGCCCATGTCAATTTCTCTTTATTCTTTGATTTACATTAATGAAATTATACTATATATTTATAAATCATGATTACTTTTTAAATTTTATGTGTCCGAGTGTATTGCCTGTGTGTGTGTAGATAGGTCTGTGTCATGCAATTCCTGCTGAGGTCAGACAGAAGAAGGCATTGGGTTCCCCTGGACCTGAAGTTAGGAATGGCTGTTAGCTGTCATTGGGTGCTGAGAATCAAGCTCCGGTCCTCTGCAAGGACAGCCAGTATTCTTATTTGCTGAGCCATCTCCCCAGCCCCGTGATTCTTTTTCATCTTAATACTTTTACAGTTTTCCATTGATTTACTTCACTCTTATCGGTGACTGTATACTATTGTGTGGTCTGAATGACACAATAACCTTCCTTTTCGTATTTGTTTCTATTATAAGCTGCATTATGTCCCCTCAAAAATCATACTAAGGTCTTAACCTTTGATAACCTCTAACACTTCCTAATGTCCTACTTGGAGATAAGGTCCTTAAAGAGAAAATGGATGAGCTCTAATTGAATAAGATTGGTGACCTCATAAGAAAGGAGAGTCAAAAGATATGCACATGTGGAGGAAAGACCAAAGGAGACAGAGTGAAGATGTCCATCTACAAACCAGAGAGAGATCTCAGGATGACACCGTGATCTTTAACTTCTATCTTCAGAAGTATGAAGATATAAATTTCTATTTACCACTGCTTAGACTATGGAAAAATACAACTTAATGCATTTATCTAGACAGCTGTAGTGAATAGCCTTGACTATGCATATTTGTGCACAGATGTGTTTCATTGGGCTACATGGATAGAAGATTTTCAAGTTAAATAATTTAAACTTTTAATTTTGATCATATTGCTGAATTTTCTATCCAAATAATCTATCCTGATGATCACTTTTTCTTAATTTCCTAATATTTAACATACAAATCTTTAAAATTTTTACAAGAAATAGGGAAATGCAGAGAATGGGAGGACACTCTGGGGAGGAGGGCAGAGGGAGGGCACCCTGGGGAGGTGGACAGAGAGAGGGCATTCTGGGGAGGAGGACAGAGGGAGGGCACCCTGGGAAGGAGGACAGAGGGAGGGCACTCTGGGGAGGAGGGCAGAGGGAGGGCATTCTGGGGAGGAGGACAGAGGGAGGGCACTCTGGGAAGGAGGACAGAGGGAGGGCACTCTGGGAAGGAGGGCAAAGGGAGGGCATTCTGGGGAGGAGGGCAGAGGGAGGGCACCCTGGGGAGGTGGACAGAGAGAGGGCATTCTGGGGAGGAGGACAGAGGGAGGGCACCCTGGGATGGAGGACAGAGGGAGGGCACTCTGGGGAGGAGGGCAGAGGGAGGGCTCTTCGTTGAGGAGGGCAGAGGGCGGGCACTCTGGGAAGGAGGGCAGAGGGTCACACAGGAGGACAAAGAAGAAAGGGAAATAATAATACTTAAGTGATATGAAAAACCAAGGGGAATGTATTATTTCATAAGCCTACTGAAAATACTCACAGAGTATATACATGAGTGCATGTGCAAGGATGAAGGCTATATAGCAGAAATCACAGTGTCAAGCAAGGGAAACTGCCCTTCAAGTTGTTGGTCAATGTAGTCCAAGAGACTCCCTCAAATAATATGGGCTATTGCCATAACCCTTGATTTCCTTCCAGAGCTTGAAAGTTAGACCCTATTGCTAAAGACAGCGTATACTCCAGCTACAGGACTTGGAGTAATTGAGCTGGAACTGACCTGGAAGCCTCCTCCCTGAAGACTAAGTCTCATAATACCAGAAGGTGCTATGCAAGCTGCCAAGGGAGAAAACCAACCACTGATCTTAACCAGCTGTAAAAACCTATGAACCACAATGACTGGCCCAGCAAATTATCTTTATTGGTACAATAGTGGCACTTTTTTTTATTTAATTTTTATTGATGCTTTGTGCATTTCATACATTTTTTCCAATTCAGTTCAGGCTTATTTCCCTTTCCTTCCCCCCCACCCCCACCCCATCCCAGATCATGCATTCTGCCATAACTGTCTTGCATCTTTCTCTCAGTTTTTCTTTTTTCATTTTTAGCTATAAGTGATAATCCATGAGTACAAGCATCCTTCATGCAAAACCAATCTGCAGGCTGTTGTGCCCAAATCCCTACAGCCCCACCATCCAGTGGGGGGTGACAGGTTGTTTGTTCAATCAAGTTGATCAAATGAGTGTCCAGACTACATTGCTGTAGTTTCACCATTCACCCCAATCGCAGCCCTTACATTCTACCACGCCCCCTCTTCCGCAGATTGTTCCCTAGGCTTAGAAAAGGGGCACAGGTGGATGAGAGGTAAAACAGTCCACTCTCTCTGGAGCTGTTGACTTGGACTCTGGTCAATTCTGGCTGTTTCCTTTCATGGGCTGACAGTTTGTCCAGGAATAACCTTTCGATCCTACTAATGAAGCACAAGCAATTAGATATATAGGTATTTAAGCAGCACTAATAGTTATGGTAGGTTACTTTAGCATAGACACATGTTTGGATATGTTAATCCATGAATTACATTTTTTCCCCTGGCACTTTTATCTTAGGGGTAAGCAACAGTGGTCTAATTGGACTTAAGGCCCACTCAGTGGGAGAGAATCCATGCATGGTACTGTAAACATAGCCAAGTACAAATGGTTAGAGAGGTCATAGAGCCTAGAGAAGAACCTACTACTACCACTTTCCTAGACCAACATAATTTCTTACTATATTCTAAATACATAACCTTATGTATGTATTCACACACAAGTGTAGCTCTTACCGTTCATCAAAGAAGCTTCTTTTTGCAACAGACAGAGACTATTACAAAGTTCTGTAACTGGTCAAAATGCAGAAAGTAAGTGACTGGGAGGTGTCCAATCCTAACTGACACATCTATCATACAACCACTAAAGCTAAGGCTCAGGGAGCATTTGGAAAGAAGGGGCAGAAAGGTTGGAAGAGCCAGAGAGACAAGACAGCCGCTCCTCATTATCACATTCTAGACATAATATCCACAGTATGGTAACCTAACAAGACCTGCATATGTCAAACCAGTTGCCACGTCAATGTTGATGGGAGAAATTTCACAGGGTCCCACCTCAAGATGAAGAGCTACCAGCAGTCAACGGATGCTGAGGGGGGAAGAATAGGTCTTCTCTAGGGACTAGCTTCCTGAAGTTATCTAATCCTAAGTGGGCAGCCATAAAGACACACGCACATGAGCAGCACTAAATGAACTCTGTGTATTGTGTGTGTGTGTGTGTGTGTGTGTGTGTGTGTGTGTGTGTGTGAAAATGATGAACAGAGAAGACAAGAAATTGTGAGAGAAAGGACACAGGAGTAGTTGGAGGAGGCTGTGAGGATGTAAATAATTCAGATAAAATACTCATGTATGACCCTCTCAAAACTTAAAATAAAATAAAAAAATAATAAAAGAAGATTGCCTTTACCGTGCAGTATGGAGAATATCCAACCAAGGAGCAATGTCTGTGCTATGTGGTCACCATGAAAGGAGAGCTGTCACTTACTGTGTGCTTCATTTCCAGTGCAGCTAAGTGTCCCAGGGAGCTAACTGAGCAAAAGCCTGAGAGTTTACAGGGCCGTTTGTGAGTCTGTCTACTACTGAAAATTTGATACATTTTCCTACAGTTTCAGTTAAGCCTGTTGGCAATGCCTGGGTAAGTCCATATAGCACTTAATTGCAATTAATTCTGAAGTGTCTTGGCAACACAGAACTAGTTGAAATGAAAACCAAGTATATTTATGTGATGAATAATATTAGAACCCAGGGGGCATTTGGAAGTTGGAAAAAAGGAGTGGGTTAATTTTGAACCATTTTCAATTTCCATACTAGTCATTACCCACATTAGTGGATTTATTATGTTCTTTTTCTTTCCCTAATAAGAGCCTTGTAAAACTCAGCATATCATCAAGCAACCTAATAATTACTGTATTTAGGGGCAAATGTTATATCCTAGACAGAGACCATTTATTATGTCCTGCTCCCCAAAGTTTGACTGAATGGCTATTTTTCTGCTTCCTCATTAATAATTATAATAAGTAAACGGCAAAAAAGAGGCGGAAAGAGCTCAGCAAATCAAAATGTAGAAAACTAGAAAGGTCAGGGCAATAAAGCATCCTGCCATTACTCACAGACTGCGTGAGATATTAGAATTATGATTCTTAATTTTCATGACCAAAATTCTAAAGGGAACAAAAAAATGGCACCAAATGAATCCACCCAATTAATGTGGATGCCCAGATGAAAAGGAGCAAAATAAATAATGCCCTGAATCTGCCTTTTGTCAATTCAGGCCCCAAATTTTAGGCCTCCCTGGAGAGTAAGGACTGAAAAACAAAAGCTTAATGTGACCAGTAATTTTGAGTTTTCGCTAACCTTTTGTCCTTTAAGATCTATGGAGCAACCAGAAAAACACTGTGTGATAAAGCTGCACTGCTTGAACTCGCCCTTGGTTATAGCATCAATCTTCCAATAATCCCTGCACAGGACCTGGGCTGCAGAAACAACTCACCCCAAAGGTTTTTCTTTCTTCTTTTCTATTCGTTTCTCTTTTCTTTCCTTTCCCTTCCTTCTCATCTTTCCCTCTCTTCCCTTCTTCTCTCTCTCTCTCTCTCTCTCTCTCTCTCTCTCTCTCTCTCTCTCTCTCTCCTCTCTCTGCCTTCCTGTATCCATTCCTCCCTCCCTTCCTCCCTCTCTCTCCTTCCCTTTTAAAAATCTCTTTTGTTTATTTGGATTTCACCCAAAGATTTTTCTTGATGATTTTCCAAAGGCACATTACTCTTTTAACAATCTTAGCCTTGCTTTATTGCAAAGGGTGCCACAGATGCCTGAACTCTAACACAAAACAATTACAGGTCAAAGAAACAATTCTGAGCCTCTAAATAACAATTTTATGTAGCCTTTCTTCACAGATAAACATAAAAGTGTGCTCTAGGAGTTTTATATTTATTTTTCTATAATATTCTTCTATTTTCTCATCCAAAAGTGAAACCAATAGTTTTGTTCCTATTACAGATTTCTTCCCTTCTGCTAAAATCTGGACATTTTGAGGGGTGTTTAAAGACACCTTCTTTACGTATTCCCCAAGGCGAAAGCAACAGGAACTCACTCTTTGTTTTGGAAAACTTAGACCAGTTGGAAACTTTTGAACAAACACTTAGTGCCAAGTCTGCCCTTGATCTTCCCTTCACAGTACAAGGGGTCCACACTCTGCAAGCCAGATTCAGGCCCCCGGGGACCTCTGCTGGGAAATACAGGAAGAATTCTCCTGGAGTCTGCAGGGAGTGTTTTCTAGCCAGAGTGCATAAACCATTGAGAATATCTCCCGTGGAGTTTGCTGAGAGGAAGACAATCCACTCCCACACAGGCACTTGGCCAGGGTAGGAAGGACTGGGGTGCCGACTCCTATGACACAAATAAGAGCTCCATTTAAAAATCCCCCAAAGCCAGATCCTGGAACACAGTTCATTTCCCCCACAGGTTTTGCCTGTCTCAGAAAGCAGCCTAAAGAGAGCAGGAGAACAGGAATGTAAATCATGACCTTTAAGAAAATACATAAATCAAAAGAACGAATAACTAACTAACTGCATTCTATTTACACAGCCTCTGAAGAGTCCCATTAGCCAGATCAAGACAAACTGCCAGCTTCACAAACTCTTCCCACAATGGACAGATAAAGCCAAGTGACCCTCAGCTGCAACACTTCAAAGTGGAGCACAGAGTTACTGTTATCATCAGCACAGTATTTGGCAAGCATCCTGAAACAGCCAGGGAAAACCAGAACCGAGTTAAAGCCTTCTGAGAAGCAGAGCACGGAATATGAATGCTGGGCTGCAGTGGAGCATCATTACGTGGGCACGGTGGCTGCCAGAACCCATCCAACACTTGCATCCATTTGGAGGAAAGACAGACCTGGTGCGCTTTTTAAAGCCCAGAGTCATCAATAGCAAACGGGTAATAAAAATCATGTATTTAATGTTCCTGGGAACCCTTGAGTCCAGATTTGGAGGGTGTCTGTGCAAATGTAATGCTCCACCCAGAGCCAGAGCCTGGGGGTGGCAGTATCCTCAAATAACAAGAGGGAGGGCTGCATTCAGAAAAATGGGCAAGTGGGTCCCAGAAACCGAAACATAAATAGAATATATAATATATTAAAAGAACCCATAGTACAATTGAAATTCAGGAAGTCAAAGCAGCAGAACGGTCACTTTTCCACTTAGGTAACAAGGAGAAAAGTAACTTCCACATGCAGATGGAGAAGCACCATGCTCAGTTCTCCACAGAGAAAAAGACGTTTACCTAACTTGGAGATATTCTATGAATCTATACTCAATCTGGCAACATTTATCAAAATAAAAAAATGTGCATATCATCTGGCCCCACAATTCCACTTCCAGAGAGTTAGAGATGGATAAACTTGCACTCCTATACAAAAACAAGCAGGCGTCTAACAACAAAAGAAAGCAAGCTATTAAGACTGATCATAGTAAATATTAGATATATGCTTGCAGATATATGAAAACATACATAATAAATTGTTGATAATGATTGTCTCTGAGGAGTGAAATTAAACACATTTGATGGCCCTTGTTCACTTTAAGAAATATGTTATCAATTAAAGAAAGCAGTTTTACCGGTTTTATAAGAGATTACCTCTACAATAGTTGTCTCCAATTTACAGTTGGGGAACGACCTCATCATCGTCATATTTCTCCTTGTTCTATGGGGGGAAAGGCAAGAAAGTCTCTCATATCAGAACCTTTGTGGCACCTAGAAGGTAAGTTTCATTAGGACTCATTATAACTAGTTGTTACATGTAGGATCCACAGAGGGGTTCGATGTTTATGGCAATCTGAGGCTTTTCTTCCTTTGAATGTTCAGACGGGTCAGCCTTTCCGTTGCCACTTTTTGGTACATCCTACTCAATGCAAACCTGTATCTTTTCTTTCTCAGCCGTTAAGTTGGTGACGTTTTGTCCTGTTGGAACAAACAAATCTTTTCCCATAGTTAGTTTTAAGATTTGAATTGCAAGGGTTTGATGAAAAGGTTTCATGTCTTTCTGTATCCCCCCCC
>VZQC01012801.1:1374629-1446602 GCA_009823505.1 Rhizomys pruinosus
CTACTAATGAAGCACACACAATTAGATATATAGGTATTTAAACAGTACTAATTGTTATGGTAGGTTACTTTGGTATAGACACAGATGTTTGGATGGTGTGTTAATCCATGAATTACATTTTCTTCTGTTAAGTATGGCAGGGTCTTCATGTGGTTTATAACATCTCCTAACCATTAGAGGATGTAAGCTTGTGGCATATCTAATTGCATGTGCAGTTATTAACAGTGGTCTCTCTCTCTCTCTCTCTCTCTCTCTCTCTCTCTCTCTGTGTGTGTTCTCCTTGAGATGGTAACTTATAGGACCACCCTATTACAGGGTAGATCAATGTGAGGATTGAGTGGATAGGACTGTGAGACTGTCAGTTTGGACTGTGACTGCCATGTTGAAAACACTTTTTGACAAAAATGCTAATTTTCATTCAGATTTATGAAATTTCATAGCCTTCAGTATTTTTACATCATAATGCTAAATCTCTGTCTTGGTGGAAATTATTGATTCCAAATAATGTTCTGTGCTTGAACAAGGAAATATGGTTCTGTTTAATATAGTTCTAGATTAATTTGTTTGGGATCCTCTAATCCTTTCAAGTAAGGTGAAAACTGGCACCACATCACTATGGAATGCTTGCATATAAGACTTTTTTGAAATACGTGTCACAATTGGAAGTTAAAGCCACCAAACTCTGAAAATGAAACCTATGAAAATTTAAATTGGAAATATACTACTTAATACATTTTAGCAAACATCTACTGAGAGTAAGATGCACATCTGTAACTCCAGAACTTGCATTCAAGACAAGGCTTTAAAAGGGCCAGGTGTGGTGGCACTCATCTTTAATCCTGCACTCAGGAGGCAGAGGCAGGGAGATCAAGTTCAGCCTGGTCTCCATAGTAAGTTCCAGGCCAGCTATGGCTACAGTGAGACACTGTCTCAAAAATGACAAAATTAAAGGAGTAGGACCTTCATCTAGTACATGAAAATTAGAAGGCTGATCTTATCCATCTGAATATTCTTATTACTTATGCTTTTAAAATACCAACTCTTTGTTGTTTCTTTCTTTCATTTTTTATATTTATGTGATTAAGTGTTTTGCCTACGTATATGTAAGTGCACTTCTGAGTGCCCATGGAGGCTAGAAGAGGTGTCAGAACCCACTGGAACTCAAATTATGGACTGTTGATTGCCCATGCATGTGCTGAGAACCAAACCTGGGTCCTCTGCAAGAGCAGCCAATTCTCTTAACCACTGAGCCATCTTTCTAGCCCCCAAATCTTTACTCTTTTTATAGAATATAATTTGATAGTATTTAGATCCCCTTCTCTATCCTCACCTCCTCTTATTGTCTCCCCACCCAATTTAACGAGAGAGAGAGAGAGAGAGAGAGAGAGAGAGAGAGAGAGAGAGAGAGAGAAATTTGTGTCCCAAAATATCCTTTAGTGTGGGTCCATCCACCGGAGCCTGATCAACCTATCGACTGAAAGAGACCGTCTCTACCCCTTCCTTTCTCATATTGATGCTGGGAATTTTTCTGGTTTGAGGGCAACTTTTTATCCTTACACCAACCTCATTAACAATGCCATCCACCATCATCAGTTTAAGCTCTCTTGAGTGTTGTGGGTTTTGTGTTGTTTTTTGGTTTTGTTTTCTCTCTTTGGTCTTTTTGAGACAGGGTCTCCCTGTAACCTCAGCTGACCTAGAACTGCCTTGGTAGACCAGGCTGGCCTTGAACTCACAGAGACCTGCCTGACTCTGTCTCCAGAGTGCTGGGATTGAAGGTGTGAGTCACCACACCTGACTGATGTTCCTTTTAAGATGAATCAAAACTCATACTAAACAATGATTCTGAGTTGCAAAAGAGAATTATTTTTGTGCCTGTCTTTCATGTCTTTGTCCACCAGTTCAACAAAACTATACACCAGTGCTACTGAAACAATTTTTTTAATTTCCTTTTTCTAATTTATTTATTATTACTTTTTATGTTTATGACTGGATTGCCTGCCTGTAGGCAGGTGCACCTGAGTTGTGCAATGCCTGTGTAGGTCAGAAGAGTGTCAGATTCCCCTAAAACTGGAGTTGCAGGTGATAGTTAGCCACAATGTGAGTGCTGGGAATGGAACCTGGGTCCTCTGTAAGAGCAGACACTGCTTCTAACCTCTGAGCCATCATGTCTCCAGCCCTATAAAAAGTGTTCAACATCACTAATAATTAAGGAAATGAAAATTGAAACCATTTTAAGATATCTTACTCCAATAAGACTGGCTAGTATCAAGAAAACAAATGATACCAAGTGCTGGAGAGGTTATGGGGAAAGGGGAACATTCATCCACTGCTGGTGGAACTGTAAACTCATACAGCCACTATGAAAAGCAGCGTGGAAAACCCTTGGAAGACTTGGAATGAACTTGCCACCTGACTCAGCCATACTCATCTTACCACAGAGATACATGCACAGCCATGTTTATTGCAGCTCTCTTACAATAGCAAGGAGCTGGAACCAACCCAAGTGCCCCTCAACTGATGAGTGGATAGAGAAAATGTGGTACATCTACACAATGGAGTTCTATGCAGCGGTAAAGAAAGATGACATCATGAACTTTGCAGGTAAATGGATGGAGCTAGAAGATATCATGCTGAGTGAAGTAACACAGTCCCAGAAAAACAAACGACGAATGGTATCCCTCATCTGTGGATGCTAGTGCCAATTACCCAGTTGTATGGAAAACTGAGCAATGTCAATATGATCTGAAAACAACTGTGCTCTTATATTGTAGAATCCCTTAAAAAATAAACAAATAAAGAAAAAAAAGAAAGTGAAAAAAAGAAAAACATTTTTGACCATCTCTTAATATAGGAATTGGTAGGATACAAAAAAGTTGAAATATCACTGATGGAAATCAACTAGACATCCCTCCTGACACTGATCTGCATGTCTCAGACAAGAGAAACCCATTTTTCTATTTAGCTAAAGACTGTTCTCTGGAGCCATGTGCTCTGTGTAAACAGACTTATTAAGCTAGCCATAATGATCCTGACCTGCTAGAATCTACATCCCCTTCCACTGAGTGTGAGATGGACCACAGGATTCATTCCTAATCAGCTGAGCACTGGACAGGGCACTCTGTGAAAAGATAACAAAAGATTGTGACTTCCATTAGACCTGTTGGCTGATAAAAAGCCAACTTCTGAGAAGCCTCCAGCAGGTATCGATGAGGAAGTGAAGCTTAGGTCCAACCAGCCACCTACAACGATGTGAATTCTGTCAACAGGTACATGGTGAATGAACCTAGAAGAACATCTTCCCCAGCTGAGCCTTCCTGAGTGGTCTCAGTTTTGATCGACATTTGACCACAACCTTAGGAGGAGATCTGGAGCAAAGCTGTGCCTAAGTCCAGTGGACTTAGGACCCATGGACACTATCAGAGCACATGTGTGGAAGTTTGGACTGCTGAGATCTAGAGTAATTGTGACACCCTTAGTTAACTATTGGGGCCTGTGTGATACTGGAAAAAAACACTTAAATCTTCTGAGCCTCTTTTCCCTTCTGCCTGGCACAAAATGGGATTCAGTAAATGCCTGCAATCAAAATAAATGTGAAACAATGAAGTTTGAAGAGACATGTCACAAGATTCCTTCTAACAGAAAGACTGTAAGACTGCAGGTTTTGTTTTAAAAGTGACAACTTGGCCTGAGGAGACGACTTAGTAGCTACAGTGTTGGGAGTCCAGGTATAAGGTCCAGAGTTCAGAACCCACACAAATGTTAGGTGACAAAAGATGACAACTTTCAATAATGGATAATACAGGAGCTGGAGAGGACTCAGTGGTTAAGAACACTGGCTGCTCTTGCAGAGGATCTCTGTTCAAGTCCCAGCACCCACATGACATATTACGACCACTTGTAACTCTAGTTCCAGGGGATCCAACACTCTTCTGAACTCTTTGAGCATTGCATGACAGAGGTTCACTTACACGCATGCAGCCAATACACTCATACACAAAAAATAAAAAGTAAAAATAAAATGAATAATACAGATTTACTACTTTTTTGTCTTTTTTTTCTTTTTGGAGGGGTGTATCCTTAAATTGCCTTAAATTCTGGTTTACTTTTTTAAAAGCAGAATACCTGGCCTCCAAACAGAGGCAGCTTGTTTTGAAACATTTCATTGACCTTTCTTGCTTGAAACAGACTGACCTGAGGGGTCTGTGCAGGCTAAGGATCACTGGTGCCTACAGCTGCCTTTAATGTAGATGGCCATATGCCCTGCATCCTTCCAGTAGAGAAATGCACATTGCATGATCACATCTCACCAGGCTCCAGACCAACACCTGCCTTTCATCTAAATCACAAGGCAACAGCCTGGGCAGCCGGTTGGCCACAGTTCTTTCGGCCTCCTTCTGCACTCACTGGTGGAACATTTCATAAATCTGCAGGTCATTTCCAGGGATCCTTGGTGCTAAAATACCACACTGTGCTAACTTTGCTTTTCTGAGGATCAGACTTTGCTTCATTGTCCACAAAAAGGGGGGATTTTTACAGGCAGTAAATAATGTCTTTGATGCTAAAATCATTGGCATTAAATGTTTTGAAGTTGACATTCTAAGATCTTTACCGACACTTAATATTTAAAACAGGAGCTGGAGAGATGGCTCAGCAGTTAAGAGCACTGGGTGCCTTTGCTGAAAACCCAAGTATAGTTCCCTGCATCCATGTTGGGCCACTCACAACCATCTGTAACTCCAGTTCCATGGGATCCATAACTTCTGTCTTCCACTGGCACCCACACATGTATGAACACACACACATTAATATCTTAAAACATTTAAAACAATTTTTTGCTTTGCTATTTCATTTACATGGAAGCATCTAAACTGAAGAAGCACGCCCCTACCCTGTGGCCTCTCTCTTTTGTGCCCATGACAAGCTTCTATTCTCAGCTCTGAACAGTCAGTCAGAAGAAGAAAACCTTGTTTCATCAGAGCAGGTCAAGCAGTCTAACTTCAACAGATTTTTAACTTTTATTTTGGCTTTCTATGATGGGTTGTAGGTCTATTAGCTTGTTCTTAGGGTAGAACTACCAAACAGACTAATTTGGTTCAAATAAACAAACATTAATATCGCATAGAAACATCTCTCTTCTTGGACCAAATGCACAAAACAAATATGAAATGCATATGCATGGGGAAAAGATGCAGATCACAAGGACATTTCACAGCATCACTTCTGTCTCTTGTACTATCATTCAGAAAACGTAAAATCTTACCCAGACTCAGAAAGATAAGCATCACATATTCTCACACCTATGTGGGTCTTAACATTGAATCTGAGGGTTGTATCTGTAACTTGGAGTATCTGTAGCATCTAGGAAACTAGAAATGGGCCACTGGTGAGAGGAGGAAGAGAGATCTTAAGTGAGGGGTCAGAAGGACAAAGGTGCTAGGAAGAGGAAAATGGAGAAGAGCAGAGGTGGAGCTTTGAGAGTCCAGGAGGTGAGGAATCTCCCCAGAAAAGAGAGGAAGGGGGAGATGATGAGGCCAGTGTCAAAGGACAGCTTCAGGGCAGAAAACTAGATCAAGCCCACATAGCCTGGTGGTTCTGTCCAATTTTTTTACTGTAATAAAATACTCAAGACTGGATGGTTTATAAAGATGTGTATTTGACTCATACTTCTCCTCTGGGAAGTCCAAGAACATGATGTCTGCTTCTAGCGAGAATCATTTCCAGCTCTGGAATGCTCCTCAGAGGGCCACGTGCTGGTCCCCCGCTGGCTGATGGTGCTGCTGACGTGGACGCTTCCAAGGCAGAAGAAGGCCTTGTAAAAGGAAGTTAGGTCGTTAGAGGCATGCTCTGAAGAGAGACTGAGACCCAGCCCATTCCCATTTCTCTCTTTTGCTTCCCAGAAAGTAAAATAAGCCACTTTGTCACAGGCTCCCACCATGGCTCAGTGATGGGCTGTTTTGCCACACACTCAATTGCAACATAAACCCCAAGCCAGCAGAGACCTTCCCGCATGAGACACAGCAGAGGGCAGCGCAGGGCCGCACAAAGTCAGCCTGCTAGCTCTGGTGTCCTTTCCTCCTCTTTTTAGAGTACTAATGCTATCACAGGAGCCTACCCCCATGACGTCAGCTAACCCTAATTACCTACCAACAGCCCCATCTCTAAATGCCATCAACACATGAATCTGGAGAGTAAGTTTCACACACATGAAAGTTTGGGGACTCATGCAAACCAAAGAAGACAAAAATTCTGAGGAAAATTACCAGCCATGATGGAATTAACACCAGAAAGAGAACTACAACTAGACTGAAGGATGCCTGTAAGCTTTTTAAGTTTAATTCGAATTATTTTTGGTTTTATGTTTTAAAAATAAGATCAAACAACAAAAAGAAAGGAAATGTGATATTATGCAAAACACAAAACAAAACTGGCCCAAACACAGCAACTATAGTAAATAGGTATGCCACAGTCAGACCTCCCTTTCAAAGGACAATTGTTTTCAAAGTGAGTTTAGCAAACCTGAATTCTATTCTGCTAACAAAGGACATGTCTAAATCACAAAGACACAAAAGGCTAAAAATAAATTGTAGGCAAGATCAGCAAGGAGCCTTGAAAACAGAGCAGAAGGCTGCGAGACCTTCCTATACAGCTGCGTGGTCTACGACGAGGGCAGCGTGCTTTCTGCCCCCCTCACCTCGCACCACACACAGCAGGAATTCTGAACAAATGGTAAATATAAAAATGAAAGATAAAACACAAAAAATTATCATAAGTAAAGAAGGAGGATATTTACATGATCTGGGGTGTGCAAAGAGCTCTCTTTTAACATTTTTTCTTCTTTTTATTGATTTTTTAAATTTTTTTATCTTTTATTGAAGTTTTGTGCATTTCATACATCACTTCTCAGTTCAATCCAGACTCATTTCCCCCTCCATGCCCCCCGCCCCTCCTGAGTTCATGCATCTGCCATACATGTCCTGTTTCCCCTTCTGAGTCTTTTCAAAGATTGTTTTGAGGGTGGGGAGAACTCTACTGCTTCAGTCAGTTCCCTGTCCCAGTTATAGTTGTTGTTGTTCCCTCCAATCCATATTGTTTCGACATATGCATTTATGTATGTCACACATGTACTAAAATCAAGTCATCTGAAAATAAACTGTATGTTATTTCCAAATCATATTTCTCAGTCCACATTTTTACCTTTTAATTTTACATTGCTCTAAAATATGCAAACATACCCTCCACCCTTATACCAAAATTATAAAGTCTGAAAATAGGTAGTAGGTTAACTCTACAGTCCATTAAGGGATTCACATTCTAAGAGCACAGTTGCTTTTAGATAAAGAGAAATATAACATTAATGTGACTCAGTTTGCCTTACTTGATGCTAGCATCCACAAATGAGGGATACCATTTGTCATTTTTTTCGGGAAGATTTTTTAAATTTTGTACATTATATTTTGATCATATTTAGATTCCCTCTCCTCTATGCATCTCCCCTTACTATCCCCACCTAACTTCATGCACTCTACTAAATATCTATTTTATAGTTAGATGGATGGACGGACAGACAGATGATAGATAGATAGATAGATAGATAGATAGATAGATAGATAGATAGATAGATTAAAGCCTATCAAGTGAAATTTGTGTTCCCAAGTGTCCTTCAGTGTGGATCCATCCACTGAGCCTGGTCAACCTACCAAGAATCACACCCTCAGAAGACACTGACTCTCCCCTTTGCAGCAGCCATTGCTTTCCAACAGTTCCTCGGGAAGGGTTGGGATTTCCTATTGACTTCTCCAGGTCTATTCGGGAATTTTTGTCTGGCTTGAGCTCTCGTGGGATTTATGCATGCTGTCAGCATTGCTGTGAGTTCATATGAGTAACTGACCAGCTGTCTGGAAGACACTGTCTCCTTGTGGTCATCCACCTCCTCTGGCTCTTACAATCGTTCCACCTCCTCTTCCACAATGGTCCCTGAGCCTTGGGAGGCAGAGGTTTGAAATGGGTTTCCTAATTGAGGGATAAGTATTCTACAGACTTGTTCTCCACATAGTGGCCAGTTGTATGTTTTTGTGTTAATCACTATCTACTGCCTAAGGAAGATTCTCTGGTGTGAGGGTTTAACAATAAGTCATTAGGAATTGCTTTGATAGTATATATTTTTAGCACAATGTATTAAAAAACAGGTGCTAGCTATCAGGAAGAAAATAGCTGAGGATCATAGAAATTATAATCATAAGATGACACCACCAAAGAACCAGAACGAGAACGAGAGGCAAGCCACCGAGGAGAGGTTTCTACTAGGCAGATCCACAAAATGTATGGAGAAAAGGCAGAGTGCCAACCAATTAAACAGCAAGCAAATCAACAGAAAACCAGAATGCCCTCAACAGACATGTCTTCAGAGAAGAGAATGCTCCCTTAGCAAATACAAAATAAAAAATCATTTAATGCCATCATATTTTGAAACCATAACAAGACATTAAATACTCACTAAAATGACAGAATGTAAAAAGACCGGCAGAACCATTTGCTGGTCAGGGACCCAAAAGCTCCAACACCCTGCTGTGGGAGTGAAATTTTGAAAAATATTTTATTTATTATTTTTTTTAATTTTTTTATTTATTTTTGTATGTGTATGAATGTACTGTCTGCATGTAGGTTTGTGCACCCGTGTCGTGCAATGCCGCGGAGGTCAGAAGAGGGTCTTGGATTCCCCTGGAACTGGAGTTCTCCCGGAATTGGAGTTACAAACGGTTCTTAGCCTCCATGTGGGTGCTGGGGATCGAACCCGGGTCCTCTGCAAGAGCAGTCGGTGCTCTTAACCGCTAGGCTATATCTCCAGCCTTTATTTATTATTTTTTATGTGTTATGAGTGTATTGTCTGTATGTAGGTAAGTATACCCATGTCGTGCAAGAGAAGGGCATCAAACTCCCCTGGAACTGGAGTTACAGATGGTTGTTAGCTGTCATATGGGTGCTGGGAATTGAACCCGAGTCTTCTCAGAAGAGCAGGCAGTATTCTTAACCATTGAACCATCTCTCCAGCCCCGAGTGAAATTTTTAACATCTACATTAGAGAACTATTTGACACTATTTATTCTGTCTGAACATCTGTGCATTCAATTCCCAGCAAATCTTATTCGGCTTCATATCAAACCCAAATAGTGTAGGTGTATGCATGAAAGACAGGTATAAAAATGGTCCAAGATCAGATCACAACAGCACTTTGCAACCGCTCGAAACTGAAAACAACCCAGATGTACATTAAAGCAGAATGGACGCATTTGGTACATTCAGTAAAACACATTTCCATTCAGAAATGAGAGTGTGTGCTCTTCCTGCATGCCAGCACATGCTTGGGTTTCACAAGCAGAAGGAATGAAAGAGGGAAAATGCAGTAGCACAGTTGTGTGACTTCATATTTGCAAAACGGAAAAGCAGGCAGAGCAGACCCATGGTATTAGAGTTTAGGCTGTGACTGGAAAGGGCTTTGGGGACCCCCTACGGTGCTGGGGATTTTCAGTTTCTGGACCCAAGAGCCAGTTACCTTGGGGTGTTCACTGTGGAAAACCCATCAAGCTATATACACGTTCATTTCTATATGTATATTATATTTCTCTCTAGTGTTTTTAATTTAAAACTAATCATAGGTAGTGTTTTCAAGAAAATAGATCGTGAAAGTAGGTAAATGCAGTGACCATAATACAAGAAAAGGAAATTTTGTGGCATGAAGTACTGTGTGAATTAAATAATACTACTTTAGGGGCTGGAGAGATAGCCTAGCAGTACATTCATAACATACAAAAATAAATTTTATTTATTTTTTTATTAATTTTTTTATTTATTTCCGTCTGCATGCAAGTCTGTGCACCCGTGTCGTGAAATGCCGCAGAGGTCAGAAGAGGGCGTCAGATTCCCCTGGAACTGGAGTTCTCCTGGAATTGGAGTTTCAGACGGTTCTTGGCCACCATGTGGGTCCTGGGGATCGAACCCGGGTCCTCTGTAAGAGCGGTCGGCGCTCTTAACCGCTAGGCCATCTCTCCAGCCCCAAAAATAAATTTTAAAAAAATTAAAAAATTAAAAAAAGGACATCAGCTGACCTATGCCTCAGGAGAGCTAGCTTCACATTATGTTGAGTAAAATTTTGAAAGAAAAATTGTTACCAAAACCCTACTATTAGAGTGCATGTTAAACATATGACACTTAGATGCCCCGTTATAAACATTGGTACAGTAACTCCTGGTTCAGAGGTAGAGCCTATGGCAGCTCCAACATCTTTTACTAAGGCTGATTGGAACCCTGCCACCTCCTCTGTCAGAAATCCCATAGCCCAACACAGCTCTGCTCAGCCATGACAAGTTCATCGTGTGGACCCTCCTTCCTCACTGTAGATGGTTCATCGGAGATGGCAGGTGACAGCGAGGAGGTACTGCTATAAGCAGAAGGACCACACTGGGACAGAAGGTTTCTGGGTACCTGGTGGTGCTGACTCCCCTTGACCCTGTTTTCAAGACTTGTTGCCTTCCTACCTTGGTCATCTACTAGTGTCCAACATCAGGACCACTGGTCCTGTGTTGATTCTCTGATCAACTGAGCTACAGCCTCCAACCCACCCCATACCTCTGCCATCCCCCTGCGTTGACAACTGATGGGCTCAGCATTCTTCTGTCCTATGTGCAAGAAAACTGTGGAGAGTCAGGGAGTGTCAGTGCCTATATTTGTGTGGGCGCTTGGCCCAATTTTCTTGTGCTGTCTGGGAAAGGAAATCTGAAGGCTCCACCTACACGAATTCACAACTTTGTTTATTTTCCTTTCAAGTCTCTTTCTGAAGCCAAGACGTTGGTAAGATGAATAGTCCATTTACTACCCTGGTTAGGACACGGCAGTCTGTCATTGCGCAATGTGTTTTTTATGTGTGAACTTGGATGTTAAGTAAAGAGCACTCCGAGGAGGAGGCGGGGGGAAATGACACAAACAGCCACAGGGAATGAACAGCCTGGTTTGAAGACTGACTTAAAAGGTGATAGGGTCATCATTGACCTACCCAGAATATCAATGGGCAATGGCTGTAAGAAAATAAACAATACTGGAATAGAGGATATGGAGGAGAGCACCCAGGATGCATTAAGTAAAGCAGACATAATATGATCATTTAGGGTTCGCTTGGGATTTCTAGTAGCTAAAGAGAGATTTGGAGATGCAGGGACCAGTCAAGGTATGAAGGAGGCCAGGGGACCTAGTCCTGGGAGCCTAACAGAGAAATGGATTCAGTGGGGCTGGAATGGGGGCAGCACGCACGGACAGTAACAGTTCTGGGAGTTGAAGGCTGGCAGAAGCTGAGCTCTCAGTGCTCTTGTTCCCCCATCTTCCCCTGCAGGGAGGGTGAGCAGCTCACTCTTAACTAAAAGCCTCTCAAGCAACACAGCGTTATTTCTCTTTCCTTAATATCCCAGTAGCTGTCGGGTCTCCTAGTCACATCCATGTGTGCCTTGGGACCTGTGACTCCTGGAAGTCATCATTTCTTCTTTGTTTCATCACCAGTAAACTCCAAAGCATCTCTCACTTTTGCTAAAAGCTTTACAGAACCTCATTTTCATTAGAGCCCTGTCATGTTTAGCTCCATTTTATGTCCCTACCTGACCTTATCTCTCTCACCCACTTTCATTTTATGTAATTTCATATACGACTTGGAATTTAAAATGGTTACACAAAGGACTGTTAATAAATGAGTGACTTTTAACAATTGTTTTCTATAAAACATGACTTGCCTTGCTCTGCCAGCTTGGTAATTTACAGGACTTTTATCAACAAGATCAACAATTACAGAAATAATTAAGGTGGAACTTGAGAAGGATTCCAAATTCATATTCTGTTGGTTCACTTTCCCAGCAGGTAACAGAAATATTTAGATCCATGGTCAAATAAGCACCTCCATTTCCTTAGTTTAGAAGCAAGGTAGATATCAAATAATTAACATAAATTCTACCAAAACTTTTAGAATGTGGTTTTTAGATAACCATATGAATATAAATGTTTAAAGCTAAGGATTTTTAAATCATAAATCATAAAGTATAACATATTTACCAGGCACATTTCACTTTGGAAGGGCATATGTTTGATTCTCTTTTTTTTCTTTTCTTTTTATGCTAATTTTTTGTACTTCATACAACATTTCTTAATCAAATTTAGACTCATTCCCCCATCCATGCCCACCCTTCACCCCCCCCCGCCCCGTGCCAGAGCTCATGGATTCTTCCATACATGTTAAGTCCTGTCTTGCATCTTTTTCTCAGTCTTTTTAACCTTTCCAATGCAGAAATATACTGTTTTGGTCAGTTCTTTGAACAGGTTTTTCTCTCTCTTTTTGTTCCCTTTAATTTTATATTACTCCAAAATATGCATATATACACTCCACACATAAATCAAAATTACAAAGTCTGAAAATAAACTATAGGTTAATTCCAAAACACGTTTAGGGATTCACATTTTAACAGTAAAATTATATGCAGGTAAATAGAAATATAACTTTACATTCTAAATTACATAGTAAGTTGATGTATTTTTTTATTTCTGTATGTGTATGAATGTACTGTCTGCATGCAAGTTGATGTATATTTTAATGTACCTTTTCGAAGGTTCTATAAGAATTTAATATAAATTTTACAATAACTAGAGCTAAAAGCACTTGAGAGGCAACAAGAGATGAACCCTAAATGCAACAGACAGGAAGAAATAACAAAAATCAGAGCAGAAATCAATGAAATAGAAACAAAGAAAACAATACAAAAAAATCAATGAATCCAAAAGTTGGTTCTTTGAAAGAATAAACAAGATAGACAGACCTCTAGCCCAGTTAACCAAAAGAAAGAAGGAACAACTCCAAATCAATACAATCCATGATGAAAAGGGAAATATCACAACAGACAAGGAAAAGATCCAGAAAATCATATGGGAATACTTAAAAAACCTATACTCTACTAAGTTTGAAAACCTAGAAGAAATGGATGAATATCTGATATCCTGGGAATCACCAAAGCTCAACCAAGAAGAGATCGACAGCTTAAACAGACCCATAATACATGAAAAAATTGAAGATATAATAAGAAACCTCCCAACTAAAAAAAGCCCAGGCTCAGAGGTTTTCATGGCAGAATTCTATAAAACATTTAAAAAAGACTTACAACCATTATTACTCAAATTGTTTAGAAGGATACAAAGAGAGGGAATTCTCCCAAATTCCTTCTATGAAGCCAGCATCACTCCATTACAAAAACCAGGCAAAGATACAACTAAAAAGAAGAATTATAGACCCATCTCCCTAATGAACACAGATGCCAAAATTCTAAACAGGATACTGGCAAATCGCATACAGACCCACATCAAGAAGGTCATCCATCATGACCAAGTTGGATTCATACCAGAGATGCAGGGATGGTTTAACATACAAAAATCAATAAACATCATCAAAGACATAAATGGAATGAAAGACAAAAACCACACCAACATCTCAATTGATGCTGAAAAAGCCTTTGACAAAATCCAGCATCCCTTCATGCTTAAAGTCCTAGAAGGAATTGGATTGGAGGGATCATTCCTCAATGTAATCAAAGCCATATACAGGAAACCCACAGCCAATATCATCCTAAATGGGGAAATGACAGAAATATTCCCTTTAAAGGTAGGAACTCGGCAAGGCTGCCCCTTGTCACCACTCCTCTTCAATATAGTGCTTGAAACACTTGCTAGAGCAATAAGGCAAGAAAAGGAAATTAAAGGAGTACTAATTGGAAAAGAGGAAGTCAAACTATCCCTATTTGCTGATGATATGATTGTTTACTTAAGGGATGCTAAAAACTCCACCAGAAAACTCCTAGAAACAATTAACAGCTTCAGCAAAGTGGCAGGATACACAATTCACCTAAAAAAAAAAAATCAATGGCCTTTCTTTACACCAAAAACAAGCAACTGGAGAAAGAATTCAGAGAGAACTTCCCACTCACAATAGCCTCAAAAACAATAAAATACCTAGGAACAAACCTAACCAAAGACACCAAAGATCTCTACAACAAAAATTTTAAACCTTTAAAGAAAGAAATTGAAGAAGACATCAGAAGATGGAAAAACCTCCCATACTCATGGATTGGGAAAATTAACATTGTAAAAATGTCCATTTTACTGAAACTCTTGTATAGATTTAACTCAATTCCAATCAAAATCCCCAAGAGTTTCTTCACAGGCTTGGAAACAAAAGTGCTTAAATTCATTTGGAAAAAACAAAAGACCCTGAATAGCCAAAACAACCCTGAGCGAAAAGAGCTACACAGGGGGGAATCTCTATACCAGACTTCAAATTATACTACAGGGCTATATCATAAAAACAGTCTGGTACTGGCACAAAAACAGACCTGTTGACCAATGGCCCTTGTTCACTTTAAGAAATATGTTATCAAGTGCTAGAAAGGTTGTGGGGAAAGGGGAACATTCATCCACTGCTGGTGGGAATGTAAACTCATGCAGCCACTATGGAAAGCAGTGTGGAGAACCCTTGGAAGACTTGGAATGAACTTGCCACCCAACCCAGCCATACCACTCCTAGGCATGTACCCTCAAGACTCACCCCACTGCAGAGATACATGCATGGCCATGTTTATTTCAGCTCTCTTCACAATAGCAAGGAGCTGGAACCAACCCAAATGCCCCTCAACTGATGAGTGGATAGAGAGAATGTGGTACATCTACACAATGGAGTTCTATGCAGCAGTAAAGAAAGATGACAGCATGAGCTTTGCAGGAAAATGGCTGGAGCTAGAGGACATCATGCTGAGTGAAGTAAAAGAGTCCCAGAAAAACAAACGATGAATGGTATCCCTCATCTGTGGATGCTAGTGCCAATTACCTAGTTGTAAGTATTTCTTGCATATGGCCCCTTGAGCTTTTGTCCAAAGCAGTTGGGAGTGATGCATATTGGAAACAACAACAACAACAACAGAAAATACTGCATCAAAGAACTGACTGAAACAGTGAACTTCTGCTCAAAACAGTCAACTTCCACATGGAGAATATTGAGAAAGACTGAGAAAGAGATGAAAAGCATGTTTGGTAGAATACATGAGCTCTGGTGGGGTGGGGAGATGGGGGGCAAGGCTCTAGATTTGATAAAAATATATATAAATAAATAAATTTAAAAATTTTTACAATAAGTTTACAATGTAAACTATACATTATTATATTTCAATAACTCAGGGATTATACTGAAATTATTCTATAAAGCTATCAATACTTTTTTCTGTTTCCTCCCCTTTGTATTACTACAAATTATGCCCATATAAACAACACATATGTATCAAAATTATGACCTCAGGGAATAAACTATATGTTAATTCCTAAATATGTTTTGGGATTCATGTTTTTCCCTTTACTTTCACATTACTCTAGAATATGAATACATATCTTCCACCTATGTATGGTAATTACAATGTGTGAATATTAGTGGTAGGTCAATTCTAAAAATATGGAATACTTCACGAATGAATTTATGTGTCATCCTTGCACAGGGTCCATGATAATCTTATCTGTATCGTTCCAATTTTAGTATATGTGCTACCGAAGCAAGCACTTGATTCTCTTTTACATCTATTTTATTTAAGACTGTTTTATTATAAAATAAAACATGTTAGTAAATGAATGGGTGATAAGGTCAAAAGAACGCCCGTGACACTCTCATGTCCACTCCCACAGATTTCCATATTAACAGCTTAGTGTCTATTCTTCTAGACTTTTTTTACTTAAATGCAAACACAAAGATCTGTGTGCACAAGTATCTGCATAGCATATTGCAAAAAGACCCTGCCAGTTTTAAATGGTTCAAATGCCCATCCTCCAGGCGCACACTCTATGGCCTCTAGTTTGCTAAACAAGACTGAGCTTCACCAGTGCTCATATCCATTGCCTTTAAATTTGTAAATTCCATGCCCATCCTCCAGGCGCACACTCTGTGGCCTCTCCTTTGCTAAACAAGACTGACCTTCACCTAGTGCTTTTATTCATTACCGTTAAATTTGTAAATTCCACAATGGCCACCAGAGGGCGACAGCCACCCAGAACATTAAGATACAGAGCTCCAAGCGAGTGAGCTCCCATTGACTAGTACATAGAAAAACTTTGAAAAGACTCAGAAAAAGAAACAAAACATATATGGCAGAATGCATGAACTCGGGCGGGGTGCGGGGCATGGAAAGGAGAGTGAGTAATGATGTATGAAATGCACAAAACTTCAATAAAAATATTAAAAGAAAAATTTCATTAAAAAATTTAAATGGCCTTTATTAAGCCTCTTCTCCAAATGCTGAAAGAAAAAATGCAGGTAGAGTGGCTTATGCAATGTTTTGCTAAACAACAATTATAGTAAACACACAGGACAGATGGCAGATAGAAGATAGATAATATTAACCTACCTACCAACCGGTAGGTAGATTTATTGATTGACTGATTTTTAGATATGGTCTTATTTTGTACACCAGGATGGCCTAGAACTCACAATCTTCTTGTCTCAGGATTATGGGTTTGTGTCACCATGCCTAATTATTATTTTTGTTATTTGTCATTCACAATTCATTTTTTCTAAATATAAAGATACAAAATACTGAGCCAGCAAACCATTCCATTCGCTACGATAGTCTTTGGTGTGGTTGTCCTGTTTGGAAGGGGGAAGCCCTGCTCCTTAAAGGGCCTCTGCTTAGAGGGGCTCCATTTATTTCAGCACAGACGTTTCTACCTAACTCTTCTTTTAAAAGCTTCTTTTCTTTATTTTTGAAATTTTCTGGGGCTGGAGAGATGGTACAACTGTTAAGAACGCTGACTGCTCTTGGAGAGGACCCAGGTTCGATCACATGGCAGCTAAGAACCGTCTTTAACTCCAGTTCCAAGGGAATCCGACGCCCTCTTCTGACCTCCGCGGCATTGCACGACACTGGTGCACCAACCTACATGCAGACAGTACACTCACGCACATTAAAAAAAGGAAAATTTCCTACATGTATACAATGAAACAAACCAGATCCGTACCTTATTTCCCTCTTCCGATGCTGTTCAAGACGCTATTCCCGAGAGCACCACACTCTTTGGCTGCAGGAAGTAGAGAAATCCAGAAGCTTCCTCACTTCTAGACAGCTTTCATAGTGGTGGAAGGTGCTCTGCAGGCTGTTTGGGGAGAAAAGGCACCAAAGGTCTTATCCAGCCCTGGGCCCTACATGCTGCTGACTTGCCAGCCGAGACGTGGCTACAGGTGCAGCAGCGACATGAATGTTGTGGGCTAAAACGACATTATTTCTGACTGGATTTGGGGCTTTCATTCATGGTGCTGTTATCCTGGCCAAAAGCCCGTGGTTTGGGAAGTCACAGCCTCTAGGGTAGAACCTGCTATTTTTATTTTGTTTCATGGTCATGCTGTCAAACTGCCTTCTAAAATAGTTGTCCACACCCATATAGCTGGGCTGCTTTACCTCTGATCGGAGAAGCTTTTATTTGCTCTGGACAGCAGTCAGTGGAGAGATGCATAACTGTTCAGTGCGCTGCAAATAACCTGAGCGCTCTGTCCTAAATGGAACATCTATGTCAACCCTGCCGCCGCCACCAACCACCAAGGCTCAAGGAACATCTCAGATGAGAGGGCTGAAAGAATGCAAGAGTCGGAGGATGGGGAGGAGTGCCCGTGAAATGCACTTCCGGTCCTGACATGGTCGTCACACTCATCAGCTCTCAGCAGCATCCGGTACCTGAACAAGACCTGCAGAAAACCAAGCCAGTCGAACTCCCGCCATAGACAGGGCAGATGGTCTCTAGGCCCCACCCCATTCCGAGGAGCCACTGGCAGTTGCTGGGGAGGGAGAATCATTCTTTACTGGGGACATGGCTGGCAGCTGCTGGGGAGGGAGAATCGTTCTTCACTGGGGACACGGCTGGCAGCTGCTGGCTTCCCGTGACCCCACAGCCATGCACTTTACTTTTTAAGTATTCTTATTTTATAAAATACGTATTACGAATATGTTCTTCTCACCCCCCCCCATAAAAGCAATTTTGTGAAATATGCATGCATATTTTTTCCAGGGAGGAACAGGAAGGCACCTTGGAAAATTGGATTTGCTTAGTTACCACCATCATCGAGGTAGACGTGTTGTCAGTGTTCCAGTTTTGGTCATTTACAGATGTTCAGTTCAAGCATGTCCATGCCCCAGACTAATGAGAACTTTCTAGAAGTTGTTCATACGCTCAACTTGAACTATATCCACATTTCTTATGACAATACGAAGATACTTTTTATTTGAACAGAAAATAGACTTTCTGGTGTTTATTTACCAATGTTATATTGTTAAAAATACAAGAGTGTCAGGGGTGACAGTAACAACCCAGCAACCCTTCAGTCTAGGGGCCGAATCAGGAGAATTCTGAGCCTCAGGACAGCCTGAGCTATATAGTGAGACCCTGTCTCAAAAAGTAAAGGCCTGGGAATAACATGCATCCCGGCACCCCCAAGGCCCTGGCTCTAACCTCAGCACCACAATAAATAAATGCTAAGTAGACAGAATTTAAAGGCCAGAGAAAAGTGGAAGGCAGTACATCTGAAGACCACACGGTGGTGATATTTCATCGATTTAAAGCCGGCTTTGGCTCTTTGGTTACCTTGGCCTTTAGATAACGTAAGACCCTGAAGGAGTGGATGGGTTTGCTTTCCCGGCATTTTTTTAAAACTTGGATGTACTAAGCCAGTGGAGTTACATATTTGAATTAACTGCAATAACCAACGGAAACAAGGAAGCAACACCGAAGGAAGTACAAGTGTAAGGATTATAAGGGAAGTATTTGTGGAAAGTGAGGTTTTTGAAAAATTACACAAAGGCTCCATGATACCGACTCACACTGCTGCTTTTCACAGAGATGCTGACTGGGTGCTCGGTGATGGAAGAGCCTCTCCCTATCCGTTCTCGGCATGATCAGTGAAGCAGCTGAGGAATCTGGGAACTAAAACCTCCCCTGGCACTCCAAGATGCCAGCCCTCTGTTACATGGAAGCCTAAGTGTATAGTGACACATGGACACCTCACCAAGGCTTATGAGAAAGAGTGAATCTAGCTGGGGCCTTCCCAGCCACGCAGAAGTCTAGCCTTTCCATTTGCACCGCACCTTTTGGTGGACATAGTTAAATTCTAATGTTTTTCCACCCTACCCCCTTGAACAGAGCAGACTGTCATCTAGGGGTCTGATCATGAAGAAACCCCATTTTCTACCATCAATACCAAAACTCTAAGGCACTTGTCTTCTATCTGGAAAATAAAAAATGATTTATTATTTGTACCCTTCAACTGTGGAGCTGAAATCTGCAGCATACATCTAGCCCGTCATGATAGACACTGCAGAAAACAAAACCCATGCATTCATTTCTTATTCATAGGGAAGGCAATGTATAATATGATTACATCCATGATTGATTGGATCCGACAGACAGCATAAAAGGCATGCTGGAGAACATTAACTAGAGAATGGGTTTTTCAATGATATTCAATGTCTCTTATGGTCAACAGTGAAGGGAGGCGGGGCTTGACACAAATGCACAGAGACACACATACAACTTTCACTACCAAGCTTTCAAATGCGTTTCCATGACCCTGTGCTTTATACACCTGATCGTTTTCATTACTTCTGCATTTCACGGGCAAAACTGATCGCGACGTTCCAAGAGATGAGGTACTGCGCCTGCTAAGTATGAGCAGGACTGAAACCAGATCTAGCCTCCACCACACAAAGCACCGTTCTCATCTATCACTGCTGGCCTCCCCACACGCTCCAGGGCAGATAATCTGGGGGTCAGGACCCAGCCGCTGGCACCTCTGAACAGGTGGCACCTGAGACCAGACCTGGAGCAGGAAGTGAAGCTGTGGCTTCCAGATCCTTCCTCAGCACAGGCTTCTGAAGAACCACATGCTCCTGGGGTTGAGGGCCCGACCTCAATCAGAAAGGAGTCCTAATTAGACATTTTTGGTAAATTCCTAAATAGATGTTCAGGAGAGATAAGACCCAAACCCTCAAATCTCCAGAAGCTTTTGATGAAGCTTTTTTACATTAATACGTTAGTAGTATAACTAATAACATAAGCTATAACTCCTGCTGGCCTAGAACTTCCTGTGTAAACCAGGCTGGCCCAGAACTCATAGAAGTTTACCCGTCTCTGCCTCCTAAGTGTTGGCATTCAGGGCACATGCTACCACACCCAACAACATAAGCAATTTTTAAAAGAGTTCTTTAATGGGCTCTGAGAAGTCTGCAAGGATTCCTCATCATTCTTGAAGCTGTCATGCAAGGCTTCATCCCTGAGGCATGGCTTTTCTAGAAGGGAGGCAGACTCAGACAGGATTACACCTAGACCTATCAGCTCGCTTCCTCCCTGAAGGAGAAAGGAGAATCCCTTCTTTGGAGAGTAACCTTTGAACTGGGTGTAGCTCAGTGGCAGATTTTTGCCCGGCATGTTTAGGCCCTGGGTTTGATATACAAGATAAGGGAAGAGACATGGAGTGGAGGAGGGGGCAGGGAGAAAGTGAGGAGGAAGGGAGGAACAAAGGGAGGAGGGACAGAGGGAAGGAGGGAGCTTGTGCTTTCTGAGCAGGTGGGATGGACGGTTGTGCCTCTTCTGATGGTTCTAGCATACTTCGGGCAGCTCCATATGGCCACCCAATAATTAGATAAATATTTCCATTGTCAGGGACGTTGAGAGGCTAAAGTCAAGATCTAGACATTGTTCTGTTCGTTCTCTCTCTCTCTCTCTCTCTCTCTCTCTCTCTCTCTCTCTCTCTGGTGGCTTGTTAACACAACCATCAGTCTGTATTAAGCAGTGATTGTGAGCTAAGTAACTCCAGTTCTAGGAGATGTGACACCTCTTCTGGCCTCTACGGGCACCTGCACACACATGGTATACACTTGCACACATGCACACACACATAAGTAAAAAAAAAAATAAATCCTAAAGGAGATCTCTGACATTCCGGGGAGAATGGGGGGAAAGGTGGCCAAAGTGTAGCAGGTTCCAAGTAGATGAGAGAGTTCCGGTGGGCTTTGCACAGTGGGGGCAATAAACGGAAGAATGATTGAGCTTAAAATATCCAGAAGAAAGGCTGGGATGTGAAATACAGGCTGAAAGCTACTCATAGGGAGAGAAAAGAAAAGAAACAAAAACAAAACAGGAAGGTTTTTAATGTGTGTCAGCATTAAGTTTCTTCACCTGGTGTGTAGATTTGTAAAACAGAAATAAAGAAGTTACTGCTTATCATGTGAAGCCTAACATGTCAGTCTTTTTAAAATGATATCTTATCTAATATTTTTATTTTGTGTATGAGTGTATTGCCTGCATGTATGTTAGTGCATTCTTGTTGTGCAATGCCCACAGAGGTCAAAAGACGGTGTTGAATCAGTCACCATGTGGGTGCTGGGAATGCAACCTGGAGCCTCTACAAGAGTAACCAGTGCTTGTAACTGAGTCATCCCCTCAGGCCCCACAGTGACAGTCTTGAGGCATCAAGCCACAGGGAATGTGCTTCTCCCTAACTTGAGCAGGATCCAATCCACTGTTGAAAATGGCTTCCCAGCTCCACCTTTGCCTGCTCTATGTTGGCAAGGCCTGACAGCAAAACCACTTCCATAGTTGAGAATTTTCCCAGTCACTATCCTCATCTCATTTAGTATTAAATATATGAGTTTAGTTAATGTCTAAAAGAGATTCTGGTTCACATACCCTTAAATAAAATTTTGCTCATGGAAACAGAAAACACCTTATGAAAACAAGTATGATTCTACAAAGAATCACTATCTGGGCTCAGGAGCTTTGTTTTTTGTTATATTTTGAGACCATAATTATATAACTAAGGAACTGGAGAGATGGCTCAGCAGTTAAGAGTACTCGCTGCTTTTGAAGAGGACCCAGGTTTGGTTTCTAGCACCAACACAGCAACTCACAACTGTCTGTAACTCCAATTCTAGGAGAAAAGTTGCCCTCTTCTGGACTCTGTGGGCATCAGACACCCACATGGTGCACATACATGCACAGAGACAAACACTTGTACACATAAATTAAGTAATATATGGAACATAGTGGAACAAGAGGTAGAGAGAATAGTAATACATTCCTCAACTCTCACCAAAGCCTCCTCACATAACAGAGTGTGATGCATACAGAAGGCCACGACTGGCCAAGTTTTAGAGAATAAGAGACTGCAGAGTATGTGTCCCTGGATAGGACTCCTATATTTTTCTCCAAACCTGTCTGCGAAGGTGTCTATCACTTATTCCACAATGTCACCTATCGACGTTAGCCACGCTGTTAGACCTGTCCCTAGTAATTCCAGAAGTTCAGTGAATTTACCTACGTTCTTAGGGTGACAATGCGAGCTGTTTGTCGTGCTAGTTCTGTCCCATTGGTGTTAACTAAGCAGTCCGAGGTAGGCGAGAGAATCAAGGGGCATTCGCAAAGTAGCTTTATAGCTACCCTTTAGAGCAAGGTGATCACGGGAAGTTTCCACAACCTAGAAACCAATGTTCAGTGGAATCCTCTCTAGTTTCTGACTGAGCAATGCTCTTCTGGGCTTTTATTTATTTTTTTTTTTATTGTATTTATTTATTTTTAACAAATCTAGACCCGTGTTCCCGCTCATTCCCCCACCCCGTCAGAGCTCGTGCATTCTGCCAAACATGCTTTCCATCTCTTAGTCTTTCTCAATATTTTCCATGGGGACGTTGACTGTTTTGAGCAGAAGTTCACTGTTTCAGTCAGTTCTTTGATGCAGTATTTTCTGTTGTTGTTGTTGTTTCCAAAATGCATTATGTCCAACTGCTTTGTACAGAAGCTCAGGGGGCCCTACACAAGAAATACTTACAACTGGGTAATTGGCACTAGCATCCACAGATGAGGGATACCATTCGTCGTTTGTTTTTCTGGGACTGTGTTACTTCACTCAGCATGATGTCCTCTAGCTCCATACCAGCTGTTTTTTTTTTTTTTTCCTGTATCTTGCATCGTATCGCCCCCCAGTGGCCACTCGGTCTCTCAGCATGCAGAAGACAAGGGGCTAAGGCAAATGCTTTTTAAGAATGAAGCTCAGGAGGAGGGGCTGGCTGGGGCGTGGGCGTGGTTGGGGGGATGGTAAGGGACGTGGGCGTAGCTGAGGAAGTGGGCATGGCTGAGACCGTGGCTTTTCCTTCCTGGGAGCCGGACCCAGGGCCTCAGTGAAGGGAGTCCCAAGCTACTCTTTTTTTTTTTTTTTTTTTTAAAACACGAAGCATCCAGTAGCTAGCTAGAAGTATCTGTCAAACCATTTTATAAAAGCCCAGAAGACAAGAACGTAGGAACGGGTGCCTGGCGAGTGATTGCTGATCGTTTGGTCTAGCTGTTTTGTTTGATTGGCCTTTGAGGCTGTGAGGTTGGAGTTATCCCCCCAGCTGGGATTAAAGGTGTGGTCTTTGCTTGATTAGATCAGTGGCTGTGGGCGGAGTTAATCCTCCCAGCCGGTATTAAAGGCAGGCTTGTGACCTTGAGATTTGAGATCTCTGGCCCAGCGCAGGAAGAGGGGAGAAGGTAGGAAGGGTGCCTCGGCGAGCTGATTGCTGATCGTTTGGTCTAGCTGTCTTTGGTTTGATTGGCTTTGTGGCTGTGAGGTTGGAGTTATCCCCAGCTGGGTTAAATGGTGTGGTCTTTGGCTTGATTAGATCTAGTGGCTGTGGGGGCGGAGTTATCCTCCAGCCGGTATTAAAGGCACGCTTGTGTGACTCTTGAGATTTGAGATCTCTGAGCCCAGCGGCAGGAAGAGGGAAGACAGGTAGGAACTGGGTGCCTCGGCGTAGCTGATTGCTGATCGTTTGTTCTGTCTTTGGTTTGATTGGCCTTTGTGGCTGTGAGGTTGGATTATCCCCCCAGCTGGGATTAAAAGTGTGTCTTTGGCTTGATTGATCTAGTGGCTGTGGGGGCGGAGTTATCCTCCCAGCCGGTATTAAAGGCACGCTTGTGTGACTCTTGAGATTTGAGATCTCTTGAGCCCAGCGGCAGGAAGAGGGGAAAGACAGGTAGGAACTGGTGCCTCGGCGAGCTGATTGCTGATCGTTTGGTCTAGCTGTCTTGTTTTGATTGGCCTTTGTGGCTGGAGGTTGGAGTTATCCCCCCCAGCTGGATTAAAGTGTGGTCTTTGGCTTGATTAGATCTAAGTGGCTGGGGGGCGGAGTCTATCCTCCCAGCACGGTATTAAAGGCAGCCTTGTGTGACTCTTAGATTTGAGATCTCCTTGAGCCCAGCGGCAGGAAGAGGGGAAGACAGGTAAGGAAAAACTGGTGCCTCGGCGAGCTTGATTGCTGATCGTTTGGTCTGCTGTCTTTGGTTTTTTGGCCTTTGTGGCTGTGAGGTTGGAGTTATCCCCCAGCTGGGACTAAAGNTAAAATGCACACTGTAGACAAAACGCCATCAGGGAACTCAAAGTGTTCTCCGCATACTTTCCAAGCATTGCACGACATGGGTGCACCAACTTACATGCAGACAGTACATTCATACACATTAAAAAAAAAAATCAATCTAGTGATACGGTGCTGAGGAAGCTAACATATCTTTGTTTTTCTTTTTCCTCTCTTAGGTCCAAAGAGTTAGAAGGAATTTAAGAAAACATTAATTCATCAACATCAGAAACATCATTTTTCTAAAATTCTCCCTGCTTAGAAGCCTAATGTAAAAATTCCAAGTAATGGGTCTCATTCTGGTGATTTTGTCCCTAACAAATCACGGGCGGTATATGAAAACCTTTTGGATGTTCAGACTAGAGGATAGGGGTGTAGACACTAGCATTCAGGGAAGAGACCCCTATAATGTCCAGAACAATGTTCCCAGCAGCACTGGAATCGTCATCTTAGACATGTGTGCTGCAGAGGTTTGGAAACTCTGGCACCAAGCATTGCAATGCTATGGCTGCTTCTTACCCAAGAGTCCTGTGCTCCAGGGCTTTGGCCTGCACCCCCTCTGTGCTAATCAGTGCAGCTCCTGTGGAAGCAGCAACTCTCTGCTGAGCAGACCAGCTCTAGACCCACGGTGAAGTATGTGTGGCAGACAACCCATCTGTCAGATGGGGGAACCCATCCCCACTAGTGTCTACCTAAGGAGTCCTGGGTCATAGCACTACCCCTCCCCCTAGGTCACTTTCACAGCCAAGTGCTGTGAAGGAGAGGCTCCTGCCCATTGTGGCCTGGTAAGGTAGGTTCTTAAGTGTTATTAGTCAGGCTTGGTGGCCTGCACCTTTAATCCTAGCACTAAGGAGGCAGAAAAAGGCAAAACTCTGGGAGATCTCTGGGAGACAGACCAGCGTGATCTCCATAGTGAGTTTCAGACCAACTACAAGGCAACCCTGCCTAAAAAAACAAAAAACCCAGCAACAACAAAAACTATCATGGTGGGGTGTAGTGCCCCATGTCTTTAATGCCAGTGCTCTGGAGGCAGAAGCAGGCAGATCTCTGAGTTAGAAACTAGCCTGGTTCCGGGTCAAATGGAAATAAATAATGAAGAAATGGAAAGAAACCATGGGTGAGGGAAGAAGGAGCTAAAGAGAGAGGGGATAATAGGAGAGAGGTATTAATCTAGGGGAAAGAAGAAAATGGGGTTACTTTAACTGGAGAGGGAAGGAGGGGGTAGAAAGGGGAGGGGGAGGTAAATAATGTTCAGGTACTGTGAAAACCCAGAGGGAAACGCTTTAGCTCCAAAGCCTACTGAGAAATACACATACAATATCTCTACATGAGTCCGTGTATATAGCTGAAGGCTATATAACAAGAAGCAGTGCCAGACAGGAGAAACCCCCCTTTGACTTGTTGGTCAGGTCAGTCCAAGAGACCTCCAAATAACACAGGCTCTTATCAAGGCCTTGATTGCCTCCCAGAACTTGAAGGCAAGACGCTATTGCTAAAGACAGGACATACTTCAAACATGGGACTTGGAGCAATGGAGCCGGAACTGACCAGGAAGTCTCTTCCCTGCAGAGTAGCTCTCATAGTTTTAGAGGATACTGTGCAAGCTGTTAAGAGAGATCATCAGTCAATGGTCCAACCCCCAGTTTCAAAGCTCATAACCACAACAATGACTGGTACAGCAAAGTATATTGGTGCAGTAGTGGCACTTTTTGGGGGGGACAATCAATAACATCTAATTGAATGAAAAAGCCCACTCAGTGGGAGGGAGCTCACATGTGATACTGTAAACATATGGCTAGAGAGGTCATAGACCCTAGAGAAAATCCCAAGGTTGTCACATCCCTAGACAGATGTAGTTTCTTACTGTATGTTAAATATAGATCCTTATATTTATAGACAAGTATACCATACACTACTCATCAAAGAAACTTCTGTCTGAAACAGAGACCATGACAGAGTTCCATAACTGGTCCCACACAGAGAATGAGTGTCCATGAGATGTCCAGGTCTAAGTCTACAGTGGAACCTCTACACCTAAGGCTCACGGAACACTGTGAAACAGGGGGTAGAGGAAACACTGATGCATCTCTTGACTCTAACCAGTGAAGCTATCTGGTGCAACAGAGGGAGATTAACACAGATGGCCACAACTGGCCAAAGAGCAGAGAATACACTGCAGAGACTGCAGAGTGAACATCACTGGCTAGCACTCATGGTAAAGCTCACCCACCCAGGGTTCAGGGGCCATTGTGGAAGATGGGGCAGAAAGATTGTAAGAGCCAGGAGTGCTTATGACCATAAGGAAAAAGTCTTACAGGCCCCCGGGACCTTGCTCATGTGAACTTATGGCAATGAAGGCAGCATGCCCAAGACCCATGCAAACTCCACCAGACAAAACTCAGCATAGAACTGGGGACATGGAAAGGAGGCCCCAACCTTAGCCAAGGAATTATTGGCAGCTGATTACTGCTGGGTGAGGGAGAGTTGGTCTTCTTTAAGAGAGGATGCTAGATAGGCGGAGCAGGCTCCAGTGACACACCAAGGGACATCTGGGCAGATAAACTTGACTAGATAGGCCTTAACATATATGACAGAATGTGTGAAATCATTTGAGACAGGCTATGGGGGTGCCAATATGGTTAAGACATATTGTATAAAATGCACAAAAAATTCAATAAAATATATTGGGAAAAAAGAAGTATTAGACATCCTCCCATACTAAATACATGCTTAGACTGTTTACCAGCCAAAAACATCCACGGAAAATCCAATGCATTGCTCTCATGATATTGGTTGATAAATCTCTTCATGGTAGACAGAGACAGACTTCAATTTTCCCCAGCTGTGGCCAAGACAATTGATCTCTGCAGTCTCCCCTGTGACCCTACTCGCTGTCTCAGATCTTCCCAGGTGGGGTACATCTGTGGCTTACCACAGCACCCCTCCAGTGTCTGTTCCCTTGTATACCTGGTCCAGGGCCACCATTTGGGAATGGTGGAACTATAGGACAGAAAGAACCAAGATCAAAGTGTCACTGTCTATTATCAAGAAAGACCAGTCTGAAGATCATCTGACGCTACTGGGTTTTATAAATAAAATTGAAGAGCAATCTATTGTGTGTTGTCACTGTGATACTCTAGTTTATTCGTTATTGTAACAAAGCCCATCCTACCCTGACTAATACAATATAACAGCACTCTAAAATATGTTAAGAAAAAAAGTGAATTGAAAGAAAATATTAACTAAACATAGTCCAAGAATGATGCTCAGTGCCGTGTGGCAGGCTTGTGCGTCCCACCCCTCTTGTTGGCTTCTCCTGAGAGACCAGGACAGGCTGGGCGAAGCCCTGGCTCACAAACAGCACAAAGTGCAGTTCTGAGTGAGGATCAAGGTGGACCTTCTGCTTCCTTAGCAACCACGTTGAACTGTCTGTCAGAAGTGGGGGTGGTAAGAATTAGAATTATTAGGAGGCTGGGAAAATGATTTAAAGTCACCTGCTTTTCTACAGGTAGTGTGATTTACTTTAACAGAATAGGGCTTTCCTGGGGCTCTGCCACATGAACAATTGATGGAATTCAGGTTTCCTGTGGCCCTACCACATCAATGGGATTCAGGGGCCTCTACTTCCAGGTCAGTTGTTCCTTTTCCAGGACCGATGGTCTCATTGGAGTCAAAAATCCTTATTAGTTTTTAATTCATGTGGGGGAGGGTGTGCACAGAATTTGCAGCTCAGGGATGGTTTGTTTTGATCAAAAGTTACACTATTTCAAAGCAGTATTAAGGCCTTGTGCGACCATTGCTTACAAAAATCTTCTATTTCGGATTTGAGATCTCTTGAGCCCAGCGGCAGGAAGAGGGGAAGACGGGTAGGAACTGGGTGCCTTGGCGAGCTGATTGCTGATCGTTTGGTCCTGCTGTCTTTGGTTTGATTGGCCTTTGTGGCTGTGAGGTTGGAGTTATCCCCCCAGCTGGGATTAAAGATCTAGTGGCTGTGGGGGCGGAGTTATCCTCCCAGCCGGTATTAAAGGCACGCTTGTGTGACTCTTGAGATTTGAGATCTCTTGAGCCCAGCGGCAGGAAGAGGGGAAGACAGGTAGGAACTGGGTGCCTTGGCGAGCTGATTGCTGATCGTTTGGTCCTGCTGTCTTTGGTTTGATTGGCCTTTGTGGCTGTGAGGTTGGAGTTATCCCCCCAGCTGGGATTAAAGGTGTGGTCTTTGGCTTGATTAGATCTAGTGGCTGTGGGGGCGGAGTTATCCTCCCAGCCGGTATTAAAGGCACGCTTGTGTGACTCTTGAGATTTGAGATCTCTTGAGCCCAGCGGCAGGAAGAGGGGAAGACAGGTAGGAACTGGGTGCCTTGGCGAGCTGATTGCTGATCGTTTGGTCCTGCTGTCTTTGGTTTGATTGGCCTTTGTGGCTGTGAGGTTGGAGTTATCCCCCCAGCTGGGATTAAAGGTGTGGTCTTTGGCTTGATTAGATCTAGTGGCTGTGGGGGCGGAGTTATCCTCCCAGCCGGTATTAAAGGCACGCTTGTGTGACTCTTGAGATTTGAGATCTCTTGAGCCCAGCGGCAGGAAGAGGGGAAGACAGGTAGGAACTGGGTGCCTTGGCGAGCTGATTGCTGATCGTTTGGTCCTGCTGTCTTTGGTTTGATTGGCCTTTGTGGCTGTGAGGTTGGAGTTATCCCCCCAGCTGGGATTAAAGGTGTGGTCTTTGGCTTGATTAGATCTAGTGGCTGTGGGGGCGGAGTTATCCTCCCAGCCGGTATTAAAGGCACGCTTGTGTGACTCTTGAGATTTGAGATCTCTTGAGCCCAGCGGCAGGAAGAGGGGAAGACAGGTAGGAACTGGGTGCCTTGGCGAGCTGATTGCTGATCGTTTGGTCCTGCTGTCTTTGGTTTGATTGGCCTTTGTGGCTGTGAGGTTGGAGTTATCCCCCCAGCTGGGATTAAAGGTGTGGTCTTTGGCTTGATTAGATCTAGTGGCTGTGGGGGCGGAGTTATCCTCCCAGCCGGTATTAAAGGCACGCTTGTGTGACTCTTGAGATTTGAGATCTCTTGAGCCCAGCGGCAGGAAGAGGGGAAGACAGGTAGGAACTGGGTGCCTTGGCGAGCTGATTGCTGATCGTTTGGTCCTGCTGTCTTTGGTTTGATTGGCCTTTGTGGCTGTGAGGTTGGAGTTATCCCCCCAGCTGGGATTAAAGGTGTGGTCTTTGGCTTGATTAGATCTAGTGGCTGTGGGGGCGGAGTTATCCTCCCAGCCGGTATTAAAGGCACGCTTGTGTGACTCTTGAGATTTGAGATCTCTTGAGCCCAGCGGCAGGAAGAGGGGAAGACAGGTAGGAACTGGGTGCCTTGGCGAGCTGATTGCTGATCGTTTGGTCCTGCTGTCTTTGGTTTGATTGGCCTTTGTGGCTGTGAGGTTGGAGTTATCCCCCCAGCTGGGATTAAAGGTGTGGTCTTTGGCTTGATTAGATCTAGTGGCTGTGGGGGCGGAGTTATCCTCCCAGCCGGTATTAAAGGCACGCTTGTGTGACTCTTGAGATTTGAGATCTCTTGAGCCCAGCGGCAGGAAGAGGGGAAGACAGGTAGGAACTGGGTGCCTTGGCGAGCTGATTGCTGATCGTTTGGTCCTGCTGTCTTTGGTTTGATTGGCCTTTGTGGCTGTGAGGTTGGAGTTATCCCCCCAGCTGGGATTAAAGGTGTGGTCTTTGGCTTGATTAGATCTAGTGGCTGTGGGGGCGGAGTTATCCTCCCAGCCGGTATTAAAGGCACGCTTGTGTGACTCTTGAGATTTGAGATCTCTTGAGCCCAGCGGCAGGAAGAGGGGAAGACAGGTAGGAACTGGGTGCCTTGGCGAGCTGATTGCTGATCGTTTGGTCCTGCTGTCTTTGGTTTGATTGGCCTTTGTGGCTGTGAGGTTGGAGTTATCCCCCCAGCTGGGATTAAAGGTGTGGTCTTTGGCTTGATTAGATCTAGTGGCTGTGGGGGCGGAGTTATCCTCCCAGCCGGTATTAAAGGCACGCTTGTGTGACTCTTGAGATTTGAGATCTCTTGAGCCCAGCGGCAGGAAGAGGGGAAGACAGGTAGGAACTGGGTGCCTTGGCGAGCTGATTGCTGATCGTTTGGTCCTGCTGTCTTTGGTTTGATTGGCCTTTGTGGCTGTGAGGTTGGAGTTATCCCCCCAGCTGGGATTAAAGGTGTGGTCTTTGGCTTGATTAGATCTAGTGGCTGTGGGGGCGGAGTTATCCTCCCAGCCGGTATTAAAGGCACGCTTGTGTGACTCTTGAGATTTGAGATCTCTTGAGCCCAGCGGCAGGAAGAGGGGAAGACAGGTAGGAACTGGGTGCCTTGGCGAGCTGATTGCTGATCGTTTGGTCCTGCTGTCTTTGGTTTGATTGGCCTTTGTGGCTGTGAGGTTGGAGTTATCCCCCCAGCTGGGATTAAAGGTGTGGTCTTTGGCTTGATTAGATCTAGTGGCTGTGGGGGCGGAGTTATCCTCCCAGCCGGTATTAAAGGCACGCTTGTGTGACTCTTGAGATTTGAGATCTCTTGAGCCCAGCGGCAGGAAGAGGGGAAGACAGGTAGGAACTGGGTGCCTTGGCGAGCTGATTGCTGATCGTTTGGTCCTGCTGTCTTTGGTTTGATTGGCCTTTGTGGCTGTGAGGTTGGAGTTATCCCCCCAGCTGGGATTAAAGGTGTGGTCTTTGGCTTGATTAGATCTAGTGGCTGTGGGGGCGGAGTTATCCTCCCAGCCGGTATTAAAGGCACGCTTGTGTGACTCTTGAGATTTGAGATCTCTTGAGCCCAGCGGCAGGAAGAGGGGAAGACAGGTAGGAACTGGGTGCCTTGGCGAGCTGATTGCTGATCGTTTGGTCCTGCTGTCTTTGGTTTGATTGGCCTTTGTGGCTGTGAGGTTGGAGTTATCCCCCCAGCTGGGATTAAAGGTGTGGTCTTTGGCTTGATTAGATCTAGTGGCTGTGGGGGCGGAGTTATCCTCCCAGCCGGTATTAAAGGCACGCTTGTGTGACTCTTGAGATTTGAGATCTCTTGAGCCCAGCGGCAGGAAGAGGGGAAGACAGGTAGGAACTGGGTGCCTTGGCGAGCTGATTGCTGATCGTTTGGTCCTGCTGTCTTTGGTTTGATTGGCCTTTGTGGCTGTGAGGTTGGAGTTATCCCCCCAGCTGGGATTAAAGGTGTGGTCTTTGGCTTGATTAGATCTAGTGGCTGTGGGGGCGGAGTTATCCTCCCAGCCGGTATTAAAGGCACGCTTGTGTGACTCTTGAGATTTGAGATCTCTTGAGCCCAGCGGCAGGAAGAGGGGAAGACAGGTAGGAACTGGGTGCCTTGGCGAGCTGATTGCTGATCGTTTGGTCCTGCTGTCTTTGGTTTGATTGGCCTTTGTGGCTGTGAGGTTGGAGTTATCCCCCCAGCTGGGATTAAAGGTGTGGTCTTTGGCTTGATTAGATCTAGTGGCTGTGGGGGCGGAGTTATCCTCCCAGCCGGTATTAAAGGCACGCTTGTGTGACTCTTGAGATTTGAGATCTCTTGAGCCCAGCGGCAGGAAGAGGGGAAGACAGGTAGGAACTGGGTGCCTTGGCGAGCTGATTGCTGATCGTTTGGTCCTGCTGTCTTTGGTTTGATTGGCCTTTGTGGCTGTGAGGTTGGAGTTATCCCCCCAGCTGGGATTAAAGGTGTGGTCTTTGGCTTGATTAGATCTAGTGGCTGTGGGGGCGGAGTTATCCTCCCAGCCGGTATTAAAGGCACGCTTGTGTGACTCTTGAGATTTGAGATCTCTTGAGCCCAGCGGCAGGAAGAGGGGAAGACAGGTAGGAACTGGGTGCCTTGGCGAGCTGATTGCTGATCGTTTGGTCCTGCTGTCTTTGGTTTGATTGGCCTTTGTGGCTGTGAGGTTGGAGTTATCCCCCCAGCTGGGATTAAAGGTGTGGTCTTTGGCTTGATTAGATCTAGTGGCTGTGGGGGCGGAGTTATCCTCCCAGCCGGTATTAAAGGCACGCTTGTGTGACTCTTGAGATTTGAGATCTCTTGAGCCCAGCGGCAGGAAGAGGGGAAGACAGGTAGGAACTGGGTGCCTTGGCGAGCTGATTGCTGATCGTTTGGTCCTGCTGTCTTTGGTTTGATTGGCCTTTGTGGCTGTGAGGTTGGAGTTATCCCCCCAGCTGGGATTAAAGGTGTGGTCTTTGGCTTGATTAGATCTAGTGGCTGTGGGGGCGGAGTTATCCTCCCAGCCGGTATTAAAGGCACGCTTGTGTGACTCTTGAGATTTGAGATCTCTTGAGCCCAGCGGCAGGAAGAGGGGAAGACAGGTAGGAACTGGGTGCCTTGGCGAGCTGATTGCTGATCGTTTGGTCCTGCTGTCTTTGGTTTGATTGGCCTTTGTGGCTGTGAGGTTGGAGTTATCCCCCCAGCTGGGATTAAAGGTGTGGTCTTTGGCTTGATTAGATCTAGTGGCTGTGGGGGCGGAGTTATCCTCCCAGCCGGTATTAAAGGCACGCTTGTGTGACTCTTGAGATTTGAGATCTCTTGAGCCCAGCGGCAGGAAGAGGGGAAGACAGGTAGGAACTGGGTGCCTTGGCGAGCTGATTGCTGATCGTTTGGTCCTGCTGTCTTTGGTTTGATTGGCCTTTGTGGCTGTGAGGTTGGAGTTATCCCCCCAGCTGGGATTAAAGGTGTGGTCTTTGGCTTGATTAGATCTAGTGGCTGTGGGGGCGGAGTTATCCTCCCAGCCGGTATTAAAGGCACGCTTGTGTGACTCTTGAGATTTGAGATCTCTTGAGCCCAGCGGCAGGAAGAGGGGAAGACAGGTAGGAACTGGGTGCCTTGGCGAGCTGATTGCTGATCGTTTGGTCCTGCTGTCTTTGGTTTGATTGGCCTTTGTGGCTGTGAGGTTGGAGTTATCCCCCCAGCTGGGATTAAAGGTGTGGTCTTTGGCTTGATTAGATCTAGTGGCTGTGGGGGCGGAGTTATCCTCCCAGCCGGTATTAAAGGCACGCTTGTGTGACTCTTGAGATTTGAGATCTCTTGAGCCCAGCGGCAGGAAGAGGGGAAGACAGGTAGGAACTGGGTGCCTTGGCGAGCTGATTGCTGATCGTTTGGTCCTGCTGTCTTTGGTTTGATTGGCCTTTGTGGCTGTGAGGTTGGAGTTATCCCCCCAGCTGGGATTAAAGGTGTGGTCTTTGGCTTGATTAGATCTAGTGGCTGTGGGGGCGGAGTTATCCTCCCAGCCGGTATTAAAGGCACGCTTGTGTGACTCTTGAGATTTGAGATCTCTTGAGCCCAGCGGCAGGAAGAGGGGAAGACAGGTAGGAACTGGGTGCCTTGGCGAGCTGATTGCTGATCGTTTGGTCCTGCTGTCTTTGGTTTGATTGGCCTTTGTGGCTGTGAGGTTGGAGTTATCCCCCCAGCTGGGATTAAAGGTGTGGTCTTTGGCTTGATTAGATCTAGTGGCTGTGGGGGCGGAGTTATCCTCCCAGCCGGTATTAAAGGCACGCTTGTGTGACTCTTGAGATTTGAGATCTCTTGAGCCCAGCGGCAGGAAGAGGGGAAGACAGGTAGGAACTGGGTGCCTTGGCGAGCTGATTGCTGATCGTTTGGTCCTGCTGTCTTTGGTTTGATTGGCCTTTGTGGCTGTGAGGTTGGAGTTATCCCCCCAGCTGGGATTAAAGGTGTGGTCTTTGGCTTGATTAGATCTAGTGGCTGTGGGGGCGGAGTTATCCTCCCAGCCGGTATTAAAGGCACGCTTGTGTGACTCTTGAGATTTGAGATCTCTTGAGCCCAGCGGCAGGAAGAGGGGAAGACAGGTAGGAACTGGGTGCCTTGGCGAGCTGATTGCTGATCGTTTGGTCCTGCTGTCTTTGGTTTGATTGGCCTTTGTGGCTGTGAGGTTGGAGTTATCCCCCCAGCTGGGATTAAAGGTGTGGTCTTTGGCTTGATTAGATCTAGTGGCTGTGGGGGCGGAGTTATCCTCCCAGCCGGTATTAAAGGCACGCTTGTGTGACTCTTGAGATTTGAGATCTCTTGAGCCCAGCGGCAGGAAGAGGGGAAGACAGGTAGGAACTGGGTGCCTTGGCGAGCTGATTGCTGATCGTTTGGTCCTGCTGTCTTTGGTTTGATTGGCCTTTGTGGCTGTGAGGTTGGAGTTATCCCCCCAGCTGGGATTAAAGGTGTGGTCTTTGGCTTGATTAGATCTAGTGGCTGTGGGGGCGGAGTTATCCTCCCAGCCGGTATTAAAGGCACGCTTGTGTGACTCTTGAGATTTGAGATCTCTTGAGCCCAGCGGCAGGAAGAGGGGAAGACAGGTAGGAACTGGGTGCCTTGGCGAGCTGATTGCTGATCGTTTGGTCCTGCTGTCTTTGGTTTGATTGGCCTTTGTGGCTGTGAGGTTGGAGTTATCCCCCCAGCTGGGATTAAAGGTGTGGTCTTTGGCTTGATTAGATCTAGTGGCTGTGGGGGCGGAGTTATCCTCCCAGCCGGTATTAAAGGCACGCTTGTGTGACTCTTGAGATTTGAGATCTCTTGAGCCCAGCGGCAGGTGCCCGGGCGCGGGCTGAAGACGCCCCCCCCCCCCCGCCCCCCCCCCCCCCCCCCCCCCCCCCCCCCCCCCCCCCCCCCGCCACAAAACTGAGATCCGAAGGAAGGATCTGGAGGAGGCAAGCAAAGCAACCCTTCAACACAAACAGTGAAGAGGCATTTAGGACTCCAAATTGGAATACAGGCAAGGAGAAGCCCATATGCCAGGTCAGACAAAAAGAAATACAACTGGGAAAGGGTGCAGGATAAAATCCCACGCCAACTCTTATCTAACCCTATGGATGCCTCCTGCAGTGGGATCCCCCGTGGATGCCCAGGACACAGACATCAGAAACACAACTTGGGAACATACTTAAAAGAAAAAACAAACAATCTAAAGAACAAATTAAGAACTAAGAAAAGAGAATGAGGACGAGGAAGAAGAAATGACAAACTCCGGAGGAAGTAGAAACACTCTAAAAGATCCCATGCTGAAAAAGAAAGGAAAACCCAACCAGCAAACAAAACTGAGCTACAAAAAGAGATCGAGAAGCTCCAAAAAAGAAATAGACAACACTAAAGAAATCAGAAGAAGGGAAATGAAAAAAGGACAATCAAACACTTCATCCATCAAGAGAAAGGAATGAAAACAGGAAAAGCTCAAAGCAGAATGGAGGAAGCAGAAACATAAGAATAATCAAGACCTGGAGAAACATCAGAAGCAACTAGGAAAACCTCCAAGTGCAAGATTATGAAAAAGTTTAAAATACACAAAAAGAGACAACAACAAGAAGTGTGGGACACTATGAAATCAGACCTCCGCATCATTAGGAAAGGGAAGGAGAAGAATGCCAGAAGAATAGGTATTGGTACCAGACTTCAACAACTAGAAATAGACAACCTTCCCCAACAACCTAAAAAATGATCAAACCATACCAATAAAAAAGCAAATAGAACTCAAAACACAAGATCAGAAACAGATTCTCCACGCCACATCATAGTTAAAAATGCTGGACACCCAAAACAAAGAGAAAATTCTTAAGCGAAAGAGAAAAACAAACAAGTGACCTATAAGGGGAAAACCTATCAGATTACAGCTGACGTCGTCTCACAGCAACACGATCAAGGCAATAAGAACCTGGAGCAAAGCATTCCCTGTGCTAATGAGGATTAGATGGTCACACCAGCATTATATACCTGCAATAGCAAAAATGTCAATCATAGTGTGATAGGAGAGAGGAAAAATCTTCCATGACATAAACACTTGAAAGAATACGTCCGGAAAACCAACCCTTCAGAGAATACTTGAAAGCATCACAAAGAAAACAGAAGAAAGAGCAACCAACCCCAAGGCAACTCAGAAGGAGAAATAATAAAACAAAGGCATAACGCAGAAGTGAAACAGACAACGAAATGCAAAATCGAAGAGGTAATAACAAAAGAAAAAGAACAACACAAACCTATCAGTCATAACATTAAATATTAATGGATAATTTCCCCAATCAAAAGACATAGACTGGGAAGACTGGATTAGGAAACAGAATCCATCGATATGCTGTCTGCGAGATGGAAACACCATCTTACCTTCAAGGGACAGGCCACCACTATAAGTGAAGGGAAGGAAAAAAATATTCCAGCACATGGTACAAAAGAAAGCAGGTGTTGCTATTTTAATATCGGATCAGAAAACTAGACTTCAAAGTAAAGAAATCAGAAGAGCCAAAGAAGGCCTTCCATTTTTCCTCAAGGACACCCTCCCCAATAGAAGAAAGAATTTCACAATTATGGATATATATGCCATCCAAAATTCCTTGGTGCACCAAACTTTATAAAGAAAATTTTCTCCAGGACCACAATCCGACAGACTAACCCCAGACATCACTCTTAGTGGGAGATTTCATACCCCACCATTTATTCCTTTGGATAGGTCAACAGGACAAAAATTAAACAGAGAGACAGTACTCGAACTGAACGATATGATACACCAAAAAATTGATCCTCATAGATACTACCCTCTACCGACATTCCATCCTGAATACCAGAAATACACTTCTAACTCTTCTGCCCAGGGACCCTCACGGAACATTCGCCAAAATCGGACCACATCACTGGGACAAGAAGAAACTCTACAAATACAAAAAATGGACAAAATTTCATGCATCCTTCAGCCCCAGTGCAATTGAACCTCACATCACACCAGGACAAGCCCTCCGCCTACAAGAACAAATGGAGCTAAACAACCACACACTCTTGAATAATGAATGGGTCAAGGCAGAGATAAAGAAAGTAAATAACACTCCGGGAACTGAATGAAATGACATACAACACACACAAAACTTATGGGATAACCTTAAATAGCAGTTCCTAAGGAGGGAAATTTATTAGCCCTGGGGTGCCTACATTAGAAAAAAGAGAGCGCAAGTGACTGAATCTAACACTACAGCTAAGCACTGGAGCAGGCAGACAAACAGAGAAACCACTAAACGCAACAGACAGACGAATAACTTAAAAATAAGTGCGAAAAAGCAATGATAATAGAAACAAAGAAAAACAATACAAAAAATCAATGAAGCCAAAAGTTGGTTTTTGAAAGAGATAAACAATGATAGACAGAACCTCTAGCCCGTTAACAAAAAGAAGAAGGCAACAACTCCAAATCAATACAATTCTGTGATGAAAAGGGAAATATCACAACATGACAAGAAAAAGATCAAGAAAATATATGGGAATATCAAAGAACCTATATTCTAACAAGTTTGAAAATCTAAAAGAAATGGATGAATATCTGAATCTTGGGAATCCACAAAGTTAACCAAAAGAGACTGACTTAAACAGACCCATAATATACAAATGAAAAATTGAGATGTAATAACAAACAAAAAAAAACCTCCAACTAAAAAAAGCCCAGGCCAGACGGTTTTCCCCGCAGATTCTATAAAACATTTCAAAAAGACCTACAACCATATTTACTGAAACTGTTTAGAAGTAGTACAATCAGAGGGAACTCTCCCACAATTCTTCTATGAAGCCAACACCAAACTATAAAAACCAAAAAAAAAAGATACAACCAAAAAAGGAGAATTATAGACCCATCTCCCTCATGAACACAGACCAAATTCTAAACAGAATTACTGCAATCGCATACAGACCCAATATCAAGAAGATCATCCATCATGACCAAGTTGGATTCACACAGAGATGCAGGGATGGTTCAAACTATGAAAATCAATAAATCCATCAAACACATAAACGGATCAAAAACAAAACCACACATCATCGCAATTGATGCTGAAAAAAGGCCTTTGACAAAATCCAGCATCCTTCTGCTTAAAGTCCTAGAAGGAATTGGATTGGGGGTCATTCCTCAATGTAATTAAACCAATACAGGAAACCCACAGCCCAATATCATCCTAAATGGGAATGACGGAAACATTCCCTTTAAGTAGGAACTCGGCAAGGCTGCCCCCATCACCCACTCCTCTTCAATATAGTGCATGAAACACTTGCTAGAGCAATAAGGCAAGAAAAGGATTTAAAGGGTTACTAATTAGGAAAAGAGGAAGTCAAACTATCCCTATTCTGCTGAGATATGATTGTTTTCTTAAGGGATGCAAAAAACTCCCCACAAAAACTCCTAGAAACGATTAAACAGCTTCAGCAAAGTTGACAGGATACAAAATAACCTTACAAAAAAAGGCCTTTCTTTACACCAAGAACAAGCAACTGGAGAAGAATTCAAAGGACCTTCCCACTCACAATAGCCTCAAAAACAATAAGATCCTAGGAACAAACCTAACCAAGACACCAAAGACCTCTACAACAAAAAATTTTAAACCCTTAAAAAGATTGAAGAAGACCTCAGAGATGGAAAAAACCATCCCATGCTCATGGATTGGGAAAATTAACATTGTAAAATGTCCATTTTACCAAATATTCCTGTATAGATTTAATGCAATCCCAATCAAAATCCCCAAAGTTTTTCCTCAGGCTTGGAAAACAAAGTTCTTAAATTCATTGGAAACAAAAGACCCCGAATAGCCAAATCAATCTGAGTGAAAAGAGCTACACAGGAGGGTCTCTATACCAGATTTTAAACTTATACTACAGGGGGCTATAGTCATAAAAACACCATGGTACTGGCACAAAAACCGACTGTTGACCAATGGAACAAAACCGAGATCCAAATCTGAGCACATATAATTTCAGCCACTCATATTGACAAGGGGGCCAAGAAACCACAATGGGAAAAAGACAGGATCTTCGCCCAGTGGTGTTGGCAAAAATTGGATCACACTTGTGGAAGAATGAAATAAACCCCTACCTCTCGCCCTGTACAAAAGTCAACTCCCGATGGATTAAAGACCTCAACGTGAACCCCAAACTCTGAAGGTGATAGAAGAAAAAAGTTGGCACAGAATACAAGACATAGGCGTAGGAAAAGACTTCCTAAATCAGACAGCAGCTGCACAAGAATTAAGGTCGACATTGACAAATGGGACCTCATCAAACTCAAAGCTTCTGTACATCAAAAGAAACAATCAGGAAGTGAAGAGAAATCCCAACAGAGTGGGAGGAAACCTTCACTGCAGATAGATACATTGACAAAGCATTGATTTCCAGAATATATAAACTACTCAAAAAAACAAAGAAAAAAGAAAACAAAGACCGTCAAAGATGGAGCAAAGAACTGAACAGAGACTTCACAAGGAGGAAATTAGAGAGTCTGGGGAACACCTCAAGAACTGCTCAACATCCACTAATCATTAAGGAAATGCAAATCAAAACCACTTTAAGATATCATCTACTCCAGTAAGACTGGCTGGATCAGAAAACAAATATACCCAGTGCTGGAGAGGTTTGTGGGAAAGGGGAACACTCATCCACTGCTGGTGGGAATGTAAACTTCGTACAGCCACTATGAAAGCAGTGTGGAGGAACCCTTGGAAGACTTGAATGAACTTGCCACCCGACACCAGCCATACCACTCCTGGGCATGTACCCTCAAGACATACGCCACCACAGAATACATGCACGGCCATGTTTATTTCAGCTCTCTTCACACTAGCAAAGAGCTGGAACAACCTAAATGCCCCTCAACTGACGAATGGATAGAGAAAATGTGGGTACATCTACACAATGGAGTTCTATGCAGCAGTAAAAAAGACGAATCACGAGTTTTGCAGGAAAATGCTGGAGCTAGAGGACATCATGCTGAGTGAAGTAACCCAGTCCCAGAAAAACAAACGACGAATGGTATCCCTCCCTTGTGGTGCTAGTAACAATTACCCAGTTGTAAGTATTTCTTGTGTAGGGCCCCCTGAGCTCTGTACAACGCAGTTGGACATAATGCCTTTTGGAAACAACAACAACAACAGAAAATACTGCATCAAAGAACGACTGAAACAGTGAACTTCTGCTCAAACAGTCAACGTCCCATGGAAAATATTGAGAAAGACTAGAGATGGAAAGCATGTTTGGCAGAATGCAGAAGCTCTGAGGGTGGGGGAATGAGCGGGAACACGGTCTAGATTTGTTAAAATAAATAATAAATACAATAAAAAAAAATCTTCTATTTCCCCAAATGTCTGGATGAGCTTTGTCTTGATCTTAACTTTCTCTGGGACCCAGGGACAAAGTAGGAGAAACACAGAAATAGGTGTCAAATCTGATTCCCAGGCTAGTTTAGCTGTTTGACTCTGAGCATATTGCTTTACCTCTCTGTGCCTGTTTTCCCATCCCCAACATGGAAACAAAACAATGGTCCATGCAAGTTGGCTGGCGTGAGTGCCAGGCAGATCAGGAGACAAGCACCTAACGTCACTAATGGACGATGTGCACAGCATAGTACCCTTGGCTTGTCTAGTCCTTGGGCTTGCCACACGCAGACACTTTTATGTTTTTATGCCTTTTTTTTTAATAATAAGCATCCCTTTATTTGCTGACTGCCATTACAAAAACCGATTACATTAGCAACAAAAAAAAAATGTTTTCTTGGTTGATGTCTGAGGCAGTTACTTTCCAAATGTTAAGTAAAACAGTGTACAAACATTAATATTAAAATGTTAAATTTCATGTGTCTTACCACTTTTTTCTGAACAATTTAATTGGCCAAAAGAGTATAAGATTACATTTATTTTATCTTTAGGAATGGAAAGTTCTAATTATTCAAACAGTTTTATTATAAAACTAAACTCTGGAGGTGTTACAGAGTTGGCTTTTTTTTAACATTTTTTTTTCGCTTTAAATCAGTAGTCTAACAAGGATTAAAAAGACAAAACTCTGTTCAGTTTTGACAAAGTAGAAAGGGTGAAACTATAAATAAGCTTTATTTGCAAAATATAATACAATGCCTTCTGTCTCTTCCAAGGAATAGTTTCCCAAGTCTTCACTCTGGTTTATTACTTCTCCTTTGTGAGCTGCTGGTTTACTTCCTGAAGAGACCGAAGAATTGTTTTTATGCCTTTTACAGATGAGAGACCAGAGACTTGGTGGGAGAGAGCCAGTCACTTCCTGGAAGTCAATGGTTACTGGGTGGTGGGGGAGAACTCAAGTTCTTCCAACACAAGTCTTGTGCTCATGGAGCCCTCTATCCCCTCATCGTGCCCCCCCCCCCCCCCCAGGGATATGTATGGCAGCGCGCTAGGAAAGTTCAGGTGAGCTTGTCACAGACCATTGCTGGGCCTCTCCCAAGGATACACAGACAGTGAGATGCTTTTAATTATTTGGCCGCATGGGGTTAATACGCCTCTGAATCTGAATCTGAATCACTCAGAGGGAGGAGAGGCAGCAATAAGCACCGCCAAGTGCTCCTGCTGCCTAGCAACCAGGCAAAAACAAGCCTTGCTTGAGAGGGAAGAGAAAACGAGCTTCAGGGGTGGGCAGAGGAGAGAACAGGGGAGGAGGGGGACCCTGCCAAAGCTGAGGTCAGGTGGGGGCAGTGGGGGCTTCTGAGAGGACACTGGGCTTGGAAGCAAAGCAGGGACATTGCATGAAGACGCGCCTAGGGCCGCGAGCCTGCTTTTGCAGCAAGAAAGACCTGGTGTCTCTCTGGTACCTGCTCTTTCACCTTATGAGTAGTGTAGGTAGTGTAGATACTGGGATCTGGGGCGATGTTGTTCAGTTAGCTGATCTTAATGCCTTGTTCTTATTGCTACTTGGTCCCTGTGCTTAGCAGGGCCTGCAAGGAAGATAGAAAATGAAAATGTCTCCTACCTAGAGCCAACCTTAACCTGGCTTTCAGACAGACATGCAGAGAATAGGCAACACCCAGAGGTCCCACACATGGCCACGCAGAGATGCTGACCTCCCACATCAACAGCTGCTGAGATGCTGAGCGAAACCATTTCAGGGTAGCAGGACAGTCCAGATGAAGCCTCACGATCCAGGAAGGAGAGAGAAAAGCTAAGGCTGAGCTCTGAAGAGGCACACGGGGACAGATCTGTCCTGGGTAGCTTTGATAGGGGTAGTAATGGGACTGGATGTGAGGGCATAAGTGCAGACATGTACATGTGCGTAGGGTACGTTGGGTAGCTTTGTTGGGGTAGTAAGGGGACTGGATGTGAGGGCATAAGTGCAGACATGTGCATATACATAGGGTACGTTGAGGCAAACGAAATGTTTCTGCGTATGGTCTAAAATAACAAGAAACAGAAAGTAAGTGTTCCGAATTCCTGGTGCTTAATCTGGGTGCTGATGTGTGAGATGCGTGTTGTTCCTGACGTGTGAGACATGTGTCTTTCCGGATGCCAGCCTTTCCTCTACTATTACATGCATTTATAATTTCCATGATAAAGAAGATATATGAAACAAAGCTCCTCAATTTTCCTTGGAAGTAACTTCATAACCATGTCAAAATCTCAGCAGAATGTCTCTCCTCTATCAGCCACTTAGGGAAAATTAACTAATCACATGGCATTGTGATTAATGGAAGAAATTCAAAAAATGACAAGTTGAAGAAAAGGTTGTTTTTGGAATGATAGGCTGAGTATGAGGAAGGTGGAGTCTGGAGAGATGCAAAACTGCATTATATAGGAATTTTCAGAGGGAAAACAAGAGAGGCCCTGTGTGGAGCCTGAACTATCTGGACACTGATCTGGTCCTGGCAATTAATTTGCTACGTGTCTTCTGGTATTCTATTTACATATTCGCTCTTCAAACAACTAAAGCATCAGGACAGGGGAAACAAACAGGACTCCATCTGTCCCCCCCCCCCCGAGTTGTGTTGCATCTCTGGAGAATGATTCAAAAGGAACAAGTAGAGCTGAGCTTGGTCCATGCAATGAGTGTGTGGTCAGGGTTTGGTGGAACTATTGAGGCTCCAGTGGAATCCTCACAGATGGAGAATAGCTTGGCATGCCCCACAAGGGGAATGATGCTCAGGAGGAGGGCGTACAGGCCCTGGATTCTGGTGGGATAACAGAGGCTTCCACGGATGCAAGGCAGGTGGAGCATAGGGACATCCCAGGGATGTGGCAGGGGATGGAGCTGGAGAAGAAAGCTAAGCTTCCATCCACCTAACAAATAATTACTGAGCCCCTACCCCATGCCAGGCAATGTTTCTAGGCAGTGAGATGCAGCAGCATGCAAGTCAGGGAACAATCCCTACCCCAGTGTAAATGATACTGGAACAAGGCAGGATGAGGGAAGGGGACAATAAAGAAGAGAAATGTGTGTTCTGTGACAAATCCCCCAGCACAGGACCTGTGGGGAGGGGAAAGGAGGGTATATTTTAGTTTGATTGTTTGAAACACACTGTATAGGAGGTCATCGAAGGATGCTAGCTGATAGCTAAGAGGAGAACCTTCTAGAAAGAGCACTTAAGACCTTAAGTACCACCTTAGACCATCTGTGATTCTATAACAAAATACCTGAGACTGAATAATTTGTAAAAAAAAAAAAGTAGGAAGCTGTTCCCAGAAATTTGGGGGCTGGAAGTCCAAGACCATCACAGTGGCAGGCCCTGTGTCCAGTGGGAACTGAGAACATGTCTGCTTCTGAGATGGTACCTTTGAGGCTGAGTCCTTTGCTGGCAGAACGGCTTCAGACTCCCTTTCACCTTTTCTATAATGTCATTATTTCTATTGTGAGGATTCTGCCTGATGACTTCACTCCCTGAAGTCCCCACACCTCAACACTATCATGTCAGTGATTAAGAAAGCAGGAATCAATTTGGGGGAATGTTTAGGCAGGGCAGTGAGAAAGGAAAGCTTTATTCTCAAAGCTACAGAGATAACACATGTTCACCTGAGGATCCCAAAACCCAAACCCACCAAATCTCATTTTTTTTGTTTTGTTTTGTTTTGTCTTTTTGAGACAGGGTCACTTTTTAAAGGGACCCTCTTCTGAGCTCTGCAGAGCAGGAAGTGGAAGAACCACCAGTGAATAATTGGGAAATTCCAAAAAAGTCATTATAACCATCTCAGTTGGGGGCAGGTGGGACTTGTGAAGCAGGGCATGAAAAAGACTGAGCATTGCTAGGAGCTGCAGGTGTGTGGGGGGTGAGGTTTCCTGCAGAGCAGGAAAGCATGGAGGGGCGATGCCTGCTCCAGGACAGAAGGTGGAGGGCTAGGAGGCTGGAGGTGCCCACCTACTCACTGGGCTCCATCGCTGATTACCATGCATCATCCTCCACAGTACTCAGAAGCACCTCGCACCTAGAGCCAGCAGCCACCTTCATACATTAGGAGTTGGTCCTGGTGGCTGGTGCCAGCTTCATGGCTCTACTCCAGTGACAACGAGGGGCCTCATGCCACCAGCTAGCAATCCTGTTCAAAAGGAGCACCCCATCCTAAAAGCCACATAGCAGTGAAATTTTTAGAGGGCATGAGGATGCCACTGTGCCCATTTATTAGTATAAAGCTGTTTGGGTCTAGGAGTGAAGGTTTCCTGCACAGCCATTTGTAACCAGTATGCTAATTTGGTTTGAGTATAAATGAAAGCTACTGTCCCAAGCTCCCATGCTGTCCTTGGATCAAAACACCCCATTCTGTACTTGATGAGTTGGTGGGACTTGTAGATACAGAAGATGTTTATTTGATTTAATACTCTAAGTTAAAAGCACTATCCATTAGGCACATAACTGGTGAAGAATTGCTATGTACCCAAGTGCCTCACAACCAACGATTGGATAACAAAAATGTGGTACATCTACACAATGGAGTTCTATGCAGCAGTAAAGAAAGATGACATCATGAACTTTGCAGGTTATGCTACATGAAGTAACACAGTCCCAAAGAAAAAAACAGGGAACGGTTTCTCTCATTTGTGGATGCTAGCACCAAATCCCCCGAAAGAAAGACAAGCTGAGCACTTTATTGTTATATCTCTTTCTATCTGAAAGCAACTGTGATGTTATAAGGTGAATCTCTTTTTAAAATTTTTTAAATGTATTTTTTATGTGTATGAATGTACTGTCTGCATGTAGGTTTGTGCACCCGTGTCATGCAATGCACGCAGAGGTCAGAAGAGGGCATCAGATTCCCCTGGAACTGGAGTTAAAGATGGTTCTCAGACGCCATGTGGGTGCTGGGGATCAAACCCGGGTCCTCTGCAAGAGCAGTCCATGCTCTTAACCTCTAGGCCATCTCTCCAGCCCAACAAGGTGAATCCCTTAATGAGCCCTAGAGTTAACTTACCGCATACTTTCAGACATCGTAATCAATGTATAAGGGTGAAAAGTATATATCCATATTTTAGAGTAATATAAAATTAAAGGGAAAATGTGAACTCCTAAACATATATCAGAGTTAACATACAGTTTATTCCTGGAGGACATAACTCTAGTACATATATGATGTTTATATAGGCACATTTTGGAGCAATACAATGGGGAGGGAACCACAACAACATAGGGACTGGGTCAAAAACAGACTGACATAGTTAAATTCTGCCCAAAACAATGGACCTTTACAGAGAAAAACTTTAAAAAGACTGAGAGAAAGATGAAAGACATGCATGGCAGAATGCATGATCTGGGGTGGGGTGGGAAAGGGAAGGGGAAATGTGTCTAAATGGAATTGAGAAATGATGTCTGAAATACAGAAAACATCAATAAAAGTATTATAAAAATAATACCACATTGACTGATATCACTGTAGATATAGCTCAAAGTTTATGTCTCCATTTTCCTCTGTCCTAAGATTTATGAGAAAGAATAAAGCTGTTTTTTAAAGTACATCAAAACATACATCAACATGCTATATAATTTAGTAATGTAAAGTTAAATATCTTTCACCTGCATGCAATCCTACTGTTAAGCTGTGAATCCCTAAATGTGTTTTGGAATTAGCCTATAGTTTATTTTTCAGACTTTGTTAACCTGAAAAAATAATAATAAATAAAATATTTTTAAAAAGGAATTGCTATGTACACTGGTGCATGAAAGGCAGAGGGCCTGGGACTGGTGGAAGGTCTGACTCCAGGGGTGGCATCTCCCATTCACTTTCTGCATCAAAAAGCACATGGCCAGAAGCCTACTTTCCTGGAAGCCATATCTGGGATTGTAAAAACCTAAAGAGTAACCCCTGGGTACCTGAAGGTGGGCAGGAGTCGAGGTGAGTACAGGAGAAGAATCTCCTTCCCTCTGCACTGCATGGGATGGCAGAGTGTCTGCCTCCTGACATCCTTTGACACTCGTCACCACAGCAGCACAACCACCACTCTGTGGCTCCGTGAGGCAGAGTCAGGGGCTCCCAACTAGGGGTCAGCAGCCCAGAATTTGTAAGTCCCAGGGCAAAATGAAAATGTGGAGATCCCTGTTTAAAAGGGATGGAGGAAGGGGGGGGGGTGTTTTTACCTTCTCTAGTCTACCTCAACTTGATACGTACTTTTCTTTTTTTTTTGTTTTTAGAATGAAAGCTCCATCTTTTTTTTTTTTTTTGTATGTGTATGGAATGTACTGTCTCATGCAGGTTTGTGCACCCGTGTCATGCAATGTCTCAGAGGTCAGAAGAGGGTCAGAAGAGGGTCGAATCCCCGGAACTGGAGTTATAGTGGTTCTCCGCCACCATGTGGGTGCTGGGGATCGAACTCGGTCCTCTGCAAGAGCAGTTGGTGCTCTTAACTGCTAGGCCAACTCTCCAGCTTGGATATGTACTTTTCATTTGCTATTTAATGTCGTGTCAAATGAAAACTTGGACTGTTATCGTAGTAGTATGTTTTTTGTTTTGTTTTTTTTTTTTTTTTTTTTTTTTTTTTTTTTTTTTTTTTTTTTTTTGAGCCAGGGTCTCCTTATAGCTCTAGCTGGCCTGGAACTTAACATGTAGACCAGGCTGGCCTCAATCTCCCAGAGATCTGCCTCCCTAGTACTGGGATTAAAGGCCACCACCACCATGCCCAGTGACGATTGACTTTTTACTATGAATTCATCTCAAACTGACCAAGCAGGCTGGAGAGTGCTATGTCAGAGTGCCGTGGAGTTAAGATAAAGCTAAGGTGGCGTAAACTTGGGTCCACAGGTCAGCTCAGTTACTTACCAACTCTCTGACCATATGGGCATGGCACTTAACATTTTAAAAAATGAGCAATAGGTAGTTGCCCTTATAAGGCTACCAAGATGTTTAAATGAGGTACCCAGCAAATACCAAGTACAGGACCTTACTGTTTTATATTTTTGCTGACCTAACCACCAAGCATTCTGACCAAATGTAAAATGGAGACCTCACTTCATATCAGTTACAGCAAGCCTGTGCCCCTTTGCTGAAAGATAGCTGCAAAAAGTGTAGGAAATAAAATCTCAAGACTCTCATTTTTTTAATAGATTTTAAAATTTATTCTTGTATGTGTATGAATGTACTGTCTGCATGTAGGTTTGTGCACCTGTGTCATGCAATGCCGCGGAGGTCAGAAGAGGGTGTAGGATTCCCCTGGAACTGGAGTCAAAGACTGCTCTCAGCCGCCAAGTGGGTGCTGGGGACCGAACCCGGGTCCTCTGCAAGAGCAGTCGGGCTCTTATCCGCTAGGCCATCTCTCCAGCCCCACTCTCATTTTTAAAGGAAGCATTTGCTTGCTCATTTGTAGATAGTGGATATACCTTTGCCCTATCTGTGCCAAGTGACTAGGAAGTCAGACTGGACATTTCCACAGGCTGTTGCCCTGAGGGACAATCACCTACTGCCTGTCCAGAGGCCCCACTGTGTTCCGAGTTCTGTTGTGACGTGTGTGCAAACCTTTCTGTGTGTCCCCACTTCCTAGCCAGCCACACAGTACCGGCTCCCCAGACAGCTGGGGCACTGCATGAAATCCCTCCTCGCCATAGGGCAGGAAGCAGTGTGGGCAAAATATGAGAACTACTCAGCATCGTGTTTCAGGGGAATAAAGGGATACTTGAATCCTCAGGCTGCTTTTGTCTCTTGGTCCGGACAGTTCCGTCTCATTGTAATGAAAACACCCACTCCCTTAATCTTGACAAATCCTGAAACAGCGTGCCACAGATTGCTGGCACCTTTGCCATGATGATACAATGCATTTTACATTTTCACCATCTGTGAAAAGCTTAGGGAATTTTTCCAAGACTCTGGGAATAAGGTTATGGAAAAGGCATTGGCTCAGAAGTGAATCAAGACAAAGGATAAAGAAGGACTGAGGCCTCTGAGCTGTGATTTTAAGGCCAGTGGCTTTCTGAAGGGCCACAGGTAGGTTAGGTCAAGGCCAAAGAGAAACAGAGGGCCTTCCTATGGAGCAGGTTAGCCCTCCTACAGTAAGACCGCCCTCACTGCCAAGCCTGCACTTGGCACTCTGAAGCCATTCATGAACTGCTCCCAAAGACCACCTAGGCCAACAGGACTGTGAATAGATGGTAATATCTTGGGGTCTTTTCCTGTTAAATAAAAAAAAGAAGAGAACACATGACAAAACAACCTGCTGAGCAGAGTTGAAGAATTGACTGGGAGAGCCAGAAGATATCCAGCCCGAAGGCCCAGAGCAGGAGCAGGCAGCGGTCGCTCAGACCCAAAGCAGTGTCTCTTGGAGAGCTGGACAGTCTGCTTTGCTCATGTGGCCATCTCTGCTTGTTCCCCTCACTCTCCACTACTCTGCATACATGGCTGAGAATAGTGACCCCAAACTCCTAAGCTCTACCCTGCTGGGCTCCAGCATCAGCACACAACCTGGCTGATGGTCAGGTTCTAGTGTGTGCCTAGATTAGGAAGAAGTTGGGAGCCTTGTGAGGTCATTAGGTCAGTCTGATGGATCCAGACTTAGAGTCCTTCATGTAATGATGGGAGGAGAAGTAATTCTCCCAGATCAGAATTGGGCCTCAGTAGGTACACTAAAATACCTTCGAGCTACAGGTGGAGAATGCCTGCAACTAAATCAGAACATAGTTTCTGTTCCTTGGTCATCTCCTTTCATATCTCCTGTGTTCATCAATTCTAATTCATCTACTTGGATATTAGAATCCTGATGTCAAAGAGACGACAGTGAGGAAGATAATAACGACAGCCCACTTTAGCTTTCCGAATTGTCTGCAGATGGAGCACAGAGTGCAGATCGATCCAGTCTGCCTTCCTTTTCTTTCTCCTGCTTAATGTACTGGAATTCACGCTGCAGAAGAAATGTCAGTAAAGTCCACAAGTAACAAGGCACAGAGGCAAGTGGGTATCTTTTCAACCAGAGTGGCTTAATACTGTACCATTCACTGGCGGAAGTCATGAGGGGCAGAGGCCATAAACTATCGCACAAAGAAAGCTGGTCATGGTGGATAAGTTAGGAATGGAAAAGGGATCTATCTGATGGCAAGAAAGCTGGTTCCAATTAACAAGACAATGAGAGCCTTGGGCTTCTTGATAGCTGTCAGTGGTTAAGTGTTAGCTGACCTTCTGCGGTTACACCCCCATTCTCTCAGCCCAGGAGAGCAGCAACCTGAAACCCAAGGCCATGGGCAGTGAGCATCTGTGAACCCTAGTGGATTAGTGCCATGGCTTTGGGGGTCCCTTTCCAGCTGGCTGTTTCCTCCCTGGGTACCATTACCCAGAGGCCAGGTGTGCTCTTGGGTCCACAACAATACCAAGTAATTAAGATAAAATGTTCTGGGCTGCAACTCAGGTATATTCTTTTATGTCCAGAACAAAGGGTTGAAGGGTTAGTTGATGAAGTTTTGGTGGGAAAACTGTAGCATCTATAATTAAATGAATGCTTAGGAAATTCTGTTTGTTTGTTTTTCAGTATCCTATTATAATTGGCCCTGAGCTACTCTAAAGCTCATGTTTCCTAATTTATTATCTCTCGCTACGCTCCTCTGGGACACAGTAATTGAATTCTGCTGGCATCATTACCATATCCACCAACATGCCCATCTTCCTGAGCAGAATCAGTCAAAGCCTGTTTGCTGGCCCATGATGCTCAAAGGACTGGTAATCAGAGTGGATGCTAGTATTGGCCCAGAAGGGCAGTATGTTTCTCTGACCAGTGAGACTGGAGTGTGGATGATGTCAGATGTGGTCAGCTCTGAACATCTGCAGCTGGCAAAGCCTGAGCTACTTGATGAAAAGAAAAGAAAAACGAGAGGTTCCGAAAGGGGCTGCCCCCAGATGGCCAGATTTCTACTCACACTAGGCCAAACAGACACCCTCTGGGAGACAGAGGTCTGCATGCTGGGTTGAGGACCAGGAAATTCCACACTGAGATGTTGAAATTCCATCTAGTAGTAAATAAAGGAATACATGTAGATGGACAGCCTACAACTTTCTTACACCCAAAACAGGAAAATAGAAGTCATACTTTTAGATGCTTCTTAGGGTGACACGGACAGAATGAGATCATCTAAATCTAGGATAGTTTTACACCAGAGTCTCAAGTGAATTCTTATCTAAACATGATCTTTAACATTGTTTTTTAGTCTGTATTCTTCAAGATTGACTCCAAAATATAGAGTGTATAGGAATCAGAGTCTTTGCTGCTTGGTTCCTGTCAGCCTCCGGGAAGCCATGGAAACCTGCATCACTTTACCTGGAAATTGGAAACACAGGTTTCATAGCCGTCTATTGAAATGCTGAGGTCCAGGAATGTTCAAGATTTCAATTCTGGAACATTTTCATGTCTATAATGAGATGCTTTTTTTGTTGTTGTTGTTGTTTTTTGGGTTTTTTTTTGTTTTTTCTTTTTTTTTTTTTTTTTGAGACAGGGTCTCTCACTGACCCTGAAGCTTTCCATTTCCTCTGGGCTAGCTGGCCAGCAAGCTTCTATGACCCTTCCATCTCCAGTCCTTAATGCTAGGCTTGTATGCAGCCATGCTTGGCTTATTTATGTAGGTAATGGGGATTTGAACTCAGCTCCTCTCACTCATATAGCAAGTGCTCTTATCCACTAAGCCATCTCTCTACTCCCCCACCCCCAAAAAGTATCTTTAAAATACTGTACTAGCAGGAAATGAGGGAGCTAAAGGACAGGATTCTTAGAGGATAAGAATTTAGAATTCTTCTAAATTCATCCCCACCATGTTGTAGAACACTAGACAGCAGCAAGTCCTCTCAGCTAAGTGCCCCAATTTCTGAAGGCATTCAGGCAAGGGCTTTGGATGGTGTTATCTGAGCCGCTGAAATCCGCAGGCCACTGGAGGCCACATTTTCTTTGACCCCTAGATCATATTTCAATCCAAGGCTGTCAGCCTCCTAAGAATGACCTTCCTGATGAACGATGCTGGAATCCCATGGCTTTGTCCAAATTCTTCACTTTTCCACATCCGGATTCCTTGCCAGAAACACGGGCTGCTCTGCCAGCTCTCTGCTGTCTCCCTGCCCCTTCCCTCTTAGTTAATGATCAAGAAAACGTTCCCAGTGGAAGCAGCCATTTGAGGACTGAAGAGTGTTATAATCCTGTCCCTTTCAAATCCCTATGTTGATGTTCTAAGTCACCAAGTACTTCAGTGTGTGGTCTTCTGTAGAAACAGGGCTGCTGTAGATATATTTAGTCAACATGAGGTCATATGGAGTAGGTGGGTCCCTAATCCAATGTGACTGATGTCCTTGCCAAAGGGAATTTGGACACAGATGAATAGATAGGAGGATGCCCAATGGAGACCAAGGCCGAAGTCAAGGTGTGAGTCTACATGCCAAAACATACAGGACTGTGAGCAAACCACCGAAACCCATGTGACAGTATGCTGTGCGAAGATTACAAACCCTATGACACCTTTTTGGATGTTCAGCCTCCAGGCTGAGACAACATGGTGCTTTTGTTTAAGCCCCCAGTTTGTGGTTCTTTATTCAGCATGCCCTAGCAATGCATTATAGATGGCAATATAGGCTCTGTGGTGCCCTTACCCTTGACTTAGCATAGCTAGGGACTGAGCATTTTTTCCTCTGGCTTCCATGCAGCTATGTCCCACTATACCAGAACAGCTTGGAACTGCTCTGTAAATTCCAGGCCAGAAATCAGTGCATGCTGAACTGAGGTCAGGGTCCGGAAGAAAGCACACCATTTTCCAGGGTCGTATCCCTCACCTCTGCCTGCCCCAATCAGATTGCAATCACAGCTGAGAGATGGCAACGCAGATTGTCCATGTTCCGCAGCCCGGCTCAGCTCCCTTATAAGGAAAAACTATGCCCCTTGAAGCCTCGCAGACCAGAGCTATGATTGTGAATCTGAGCTCTGGGATAAGGATGAGAGTCTAATGCCATTTCCCCGTGAAGTAAAAATAGAACAAAGTTAAAAGAGGAAAGAAAATATAAGAAACCAAACATTCTCATTCCTCTCCTCTCCTCTCTCTCTCTCTCTCTCTCTCTCTCTCTCTCATGCTCTCGCTCTCGCTCTCTCGCTCTGTGTATATCTCATTTTTCTGTCTCTTTCTCTGCCCCTGCCTCCCCCCCCCCAGACTTACACATATGATTCTTTTCCACTGGACTGAGCCTCCTGGTCTTGCTGTGCATTCAAAAGAATAAAGATATTAGCTTCTGTCCCCTGGTGTAATGATGATAAATAGGCCAAGGTCAGCAGCCCCATCAGCCACTGAGGCTGCTCACCCTGGCAACCACAGATAATCACTTACCTGGTGAGACTGCCTATACTTCAACTCATGCCTACAGTGTTCCTGAAATGGCTGTTATCTCACAGAAACACTTGTCTTTCTGGTGCAGAAAGAAATTCATAAATTACCAGCAGGCCTTAAATCTCTTTTAAGTCTCAGTTATAATATTGTGAGGGAAAAGCCACTGAAGAATGAAGACATGGAGGAGGTGAGTGTTGGGAGACAGCCAGCGATCCATGTTCTAGAAAATCAAAACTTGTACTTCAGTAGATCAAAAGATTTTCTTTTTTTTTTTTTTTTTGTTTTTTTTTTTTAGTCTTTTCAAGACAGGGTCTCCCTGTAGCCCCTACTGTCCTGGAACTTGCTCTGTAGACCGGGTTGGCCTTGAACTCACAAAGATCTGCCTGCCTCTGCCTACAGAGTGCTAGGATTAAAGGCATGTGCCACCATGCCCAGCTCAAAAGATTTTCAGTGAAGGGGCTGGAGAGATGGCCTAGCGGTTAAGAGCATGGACTGCTCTTGCAGAGGACTAGGGTTCGATCCCCAGCACCCACATGGCAGCTGAGAACCGTCTTTAACTCCAGGTCCAGGGGAATCCAACACCCTCTTCTGACCTCTGCGGCATTGCATGACACGGGTGCACAAACCTACATGCAGACAGTACATTCATACATGTACGAAAATAAAAAAATTTAAAAAAATTAAAAAAAAAGATTTTCAATGAAAAGTTCCTCCTACCATAATTTCCTTCCTAATAGGACTAAGGTTAAAGAAAGAGCTGGGACTGGAGAGATGGCTCAGCAGTTAAGTACTGGCTGCTCTTACGGAGGACCCAGATTCCATTCCCAGCACTCACACAGTAGCTAAGGACTATCCTTAACTCCAGTTCCACAGGATCCTCCTCCTACTTCTGGCCTCCAAGGGCTTTGCACGCATGTGGTATATTTACATACATGCACAAAAAACATACACATAAAAATTAAAATGTTTAAACGGCTGGGCTGGAGAGATGGCCTAGCGGTTAAGAGCGCCGACTGCTCTTGCAGAGGACCCAGGTTTGATTCCCAGCACTCACACAGTAGCTAAGGACTATCCTTAACTCCAGTTCCACAGGATCCTCCTCCTACTTCTGGCCTCCAAGGGCTTTGCACGCATGTGGTATATTTACATACATGCACAAAAAACATACACATAAAAATTAAAATGTTTAAACGGCTGGGCTGGAGAGATGGCCTAGCGGTTAAGAGCGCCGACTGCTCTTGCAGAGGACCCAGGTTTGATTCCCAGCACTCACACAGTAGCTAAGGACTATCCTTAACTCCAGTTCCACAGGATCCTCCTCCTACTTCTGGCCTCCAAGGGCTTTGCACGCATGTGGTATATTTACATACATGCACAAAAAACATACACATAAAAATTAAAATGTTTAAACGGCTGGGCTGGAGAGATGGCCTAGCGGTTAAGAGCGCCGACTGCTCTTGCAGAGGACCCAGGTTTGATTCCCAGCACTCACACAGTAGCTAAGGACTATCCTTAACTCCAGTTCCACAGGATCCTCCTCCTACTTCTGGCCTCCAAGGGCTTTGCACGCATGTGGTATATTTACATACATGCACAAAAAACATACACATAAAAATTAAAATGTTTAAACGGCTGGGCTGGAGAGATGGACTAGCAGTTAAGAGTGCCGACTGCTCTTGCAGAAGACCTGGGTTTGCCCCAGCACCCACATGGCGGCTGAGAACCGTCTTTAACTCCAGTTCCAGGGGACTCCGACACCCTCTTCTGACCTCTGTGGCATTGCACAACACGGGTGCACAAACTTGCATGCAGACAGTGCATTCATACACATACAAAAATTTAAAAAAATGTTTAAAGTGCATAAAATTTTACTAACATTTCTTGAGAATCTACTGTGTGATGGCGTACTTCATCTAAGCATTCTGAAGTCTATACATAAGACAAAAGGACATTCACACTAAATCTGAATGCTTTTTGCTTTTTCTTTATTTGTTGCAGGGTCTCGTGTATCCTGCTTTGACCTCCAGCTGAGTAGCTGAGGATGACCTTGAGCTTCTAATCCTCCTGCCTCTACTTCTTGAATGCTAGGATTTTAAAAGTGGACCACCATGCCCAGTTTACACAGTACTGGGGTTCAACTCTGAGGCTTTATATACGCTGCAGGCAAGCACTCTACCAACTAACCTACTTTTCCTGCCCTAAATTCTTACTTTTTTAGAGACTATATTTCCATATTAAAGATAGAAAAGTTAAAATTATATACCCCTAGCTAAATGTAGTGTCTTACAGTTTTCAGCAGTGACTGGAAAAATAGATGCTTGAGTGGAATTGTAGCCATTAAATGACTTTCCCCAACACGTGAATGTACAAAACTCCCTAGACAGTACCTGAAATCTGCATATCATTGGAAAGATGGAACAGCTGCCATGCAGCTCAGGTCACTAAGCTGGGGGTTTAGGAAATCTATGCTAACCCAGTCCTGTAGAGACATAAAGAGAATCTGAAGGAAGAATTCTTACCCTTAGGGAACTCATAGGCTCGAAAGAACTGACCCTGCAGTGTATGACAATGACCCAGGCATGTCAAGACAGGCTGGAGCATTTGTGGCCGTGAGGCAGGCTACATGTCCATGAATATTAAGGATGAAAAGTGTATGTTAGATAGTGTCCTTGTATTGCTTAAGTATGCAGAGAGCAAAGGTCAAACTTCACAGAACTAAAGCATGATTTTCAAAGTGTACTGGCGAAAAAAATAGCCACATGATGAATCTTTTTAAAAAATTTTTTTTATTAATTTTATTTATTTCTGTATGTGTATGAATGTACTGTCTGCATGCAAGTCTGTGCACCCATGTCGTAAACGCCGCGGAGGTCAGAAGAGGGTCTCGGATTCCCCTGGAACTGGAGTTCTCCTGGAATTGGAGCTTCAGACGGTTCTCAGCCGCCATGTGGGTGCTGGGGATCGAACCCGGGTCCTCTGTAAGAGCGGTCGGCACTCTTAACCGCTAGGCCATCTCTCCAGCCCCACATGGTGAATCTTAAGAAAAACCACTGAGGTTTTATCCATGAGGGTGGGTAACCACGAAGTGACGGAGTCCCAGGATTGACAGTAAGAACTCTGGAGCCAAACAGCCTAGCTCTGAGTTCATCTCCAGCATCTCCCCACTCAATGATCCCCACTCTACATCCACACCTGCTCCATGCCTGACCTTTATCTCTAATTTGTGAAAGCAGCAATACCTACTACAGAGGGTGGGTTTATGTGAACTGAGTTATTGGTATAGGGAAAGCTGGGAAATAACACTGGATGCTTTACACATGGCTACAAGAGTAGGTTAAATGAAACAAAATGCCCGAGACCCTAAACAGTATCTAAGTGAACTGGCACATGAATAATGATACCAGGACAAAGTATCCCAAATTGTTTCCCCCTTCTCTAGACTGTACCCTGTTGCCAGTTTCTAACAGGTTTGCTGTAGGCAGTTTTACAACTAAACATTTTATTTTCCTTGTGACAATGAGCTATTTTGCTCTATTTAAAATTTTGAGGTGTGGTGACAATTCTAGTGTGTTGGGCTTTCATAATTCTTGCCAGGATATGCATTTGGGAATTACTCTGCAAAATCATTATCTTACTGTTTCTAGCTCAGCACACTCCTTTACTCCTACCAACATTGGACTTAGGTGGAACATTTGTTTAAATATAACCACGTACAGTGAGAAGTCCTGGCCTTTTGTGAGACACAGTTCCTTTCTTAGCAAATGCTACAATTAGAAAGATCTGTAAGTAAAAATTCTGAAGCCATAATGTTCTGAAGCTGCTGCCCAAAGCCTCATCCCTGGGCTATAGTAGGTACAAAGCTCTCCACTTCCTCTCTGTTCTAGTTTGCTGTCTATTGCTGTGACTTAAGCCAATCTGGGGACGAAACAGTTTATTGAATCTTGTACTTCCAAATCACAGTTCACCAATGAGAGGACTCAGGGCAGGAACTCAAGGCAGGAACCTGGAGGCAAGAACTGAAGCAAAGACCTTGGAGTAATGCTTACTGGCTTGATCCTCTGGCCTGTCTTCCTTCCTTCCTTCCTTCCTTCCTTCCTTCCTTCCTTCCTTCCTTCCTTCCTTCCTTCCTTCTGTCTTTTTTTGAGACAGGGTCTCCCTGAAGCCCTAGCTGTCCTGGAACTCTCTATGTAGACCAGGCTGGCCTTTAACTCACATAGATCTGCCTGCCTCTTCCTCCCGAGGAGTGCTAGGATCAAAGGTGTAAGCCACCACACCTTGCTGTCTGTTTTCTTATAGAACCCAGAACCACCTGCTCAGGGTGGGCACCACCATGAGTGTGCTGGACTCTTCCATATTACTCAACAACTAAGAAAATGCCTCATGACTGGAGAGATGGCTCAGCACCAGCTGCTCTTGCAGAGAACCCAGGTTCAATTCCCAGCATCCACATGGCGGCTAAGAACTGTCTTTAAACTGGGTGTGGTGGCGCCTTTAATCCCAGTACTCAGGATGTGAGGCAGGTGGACCTCTGTGAGTTCAAGCCAGCCTGATCTACAGAGTGAGCTCCAGGCAAGCAGACTTCAACATAATGGATATAAATATATCAAAAGATCTAATGAGAAGTTACACAGCATACATCAGTAGACAAGGAATTTCAGTAAATAGACAGGAATGTTTTAGAAATGCTAAAGAAAACATACTAGAGAAAGGTCAACCATCTTAACTAAAGGCCAATTAAAATTCAATTTTTTAAATATAAAAGAAAAAACCCTACAAACACAAAAGAACTATACAATATGATTGTATGGTTGACACACATGTAATGAGATTTCCAGATAAAGAAAAGAAAGCAGGACAAGGCCCCACATGGTCCTATGTACCCGCGGTCCTATCATTGTGGAGGCTGAACAAGATCTGAGACCAGCCTATGCTTCACAGTGAGACTTTGTTTCAAAGCACTCAAAGAGCATAGTACTGTTTATAAAAGCAAGCAGCCAATCTATAGGCCATTCTCTAAGATTCTTATGCTGAAAGATAAAAATATTCCTATACTCCACATGAATCAGTCAACTATAATGAGATATAGGATACATATTGTGAACCATAGAGCGAAAACTCCTAGAACTAAGTTTAGTAAGTTTTAAGTTATGTGGTCAATGTGTGCAAATCAAGTCATTTCTAGACACCAAAAATTAGAAATAAGTGCACTTATAAATTTAATTGTTTTGGTCTTTTTTATACAGTGTCTCCCTGAAGCCCTAGCTGGCCTGGAACTCAGTATGTAGACCAGGCTGGTCTAGAAATCACAGAGATCTGCCTGCCTCTGCCTTCCAAGTGCAGGGATCAAAGGGGTGTACCACCATGCCTGGCAGAAATTGAATTTTTTCAAAGATCATCATATATTCTGGCATCCAAAGCCCATGAAATACAGGCAGGGCTAACAATAGAGATTTAAGATTTTTCTTGCTGAAAAACCATTTACTTGTCTATCAGATAAATTAAAAGGAGCTAAATAAATTGGGAGATATGTGTCATCCACAGACTTACTGTTGATACTAAGATGTGAATTCTTGCCAGGGTGATGGGATGGGTCTGTAATCCCTGCACTTGGGAGGAAATTCTAGAACCACCTGGGTTACACAGTGAGACTTGTCTCATAAAAAGGACATAAACCTTGGGGCTGGAGAGATGACTCAGTGATTGGGAGCTCTGACTGCTCTTGCAGAGGACCAGGGTTCAATTCCTAGCACCCACATGGCAGCTAAGAACTGTCTTTAACTCCAGTTCTAGAGGAATCTGATGCCCTCTTCTGACCTCCTCAGCATTGCACCACATATACTCATACACACAAAAAAATAATAAATTAAAAAAATTAAAAATTGAAAACAAAACAAACCAAAACAAACCTTGCCAATTCTATGTAGACAACACAGTCTACTACACTCTAAATGTCTGAACCCCATTTATACACCAAATTCCTCCATTAAAATCCTTCCCTAAGGTGATGGCATTAAGAAGTGTTTTTGCCTAGCATGGTGGCACACTTCTTTAATCCCAGCACTCTCCAGGTCAGCACAGGGCCACCCTGCCCAAAAATAAATAAATAAATAAATAAATAAATAAATAAATAAATAAATAAATAAATAAATGGGCTTTGGGGACAAATTAGGTTTGGGGTAGAGCTCTTATGAGATTAGGGTTCTTACAAATGAGACTCTAGACTAGGCTGTTCTGCCTCAGGTACCAAGTGAGGACAGACGGAAAAGATGAAGCGGGACATCCCCAAATGCCAGGTTTGCCAGATTCCTGATTTGGGGCCTCCCACCCTACCTGTAAGCTGTTTATAAGCTTCTTAGTTTGTGGTATTTTTATTATAACTGAATTATCCAAGATAATTTATTTATTTATTTCGGTGTGTGTGTGTGTGTGTGTGTGTGTGTGTGTGTGCTTGTACATGTGCAACAGACGGCATGTGGAGATCAGGGAAGACCTGCTGGAATTGTTCTCTTCTCTATCTTGTAAATCCCAGGGATTGAACTCAGCTTGCCAGTCTTGATTCCAAGTGCCCTGACCCAATGAGCTATCTCATCCACCCACAGAAATTGTAAAAATAGGAATAACAAATTAATTCTAAATTTTGTTTATTTTGATTCTAGGGATCTAACCCAAGGCTCCACACAAGCTAAGTATGAGCTGTACCAGTGAACTGCATGTTGATCCTCTAAAAGTTATGTACACAGTTTAAAAAAAAAAAAAGAAAAGTGAACCAGACAAAACCAATTTGGAAAACTGACACCTAACTTCAAGATTTGCCATATAAACAATATAATTTAATATTGGCATATGAATGGGCGTGAATCAATGTTTCAGAATAGTTTCAAGAACAATTAGGGATTGTTTCAAATACAGTTCCAGAGGCTATTCGATAGATGGACAAGTTTATCCATGATTGATTTATACCTTGCATTGTAAAGTATGTGTGCTAGACAGCCTTAGTTGTCAACTTGACACATCTGGCTAGAGGGAACCTCAGTTGAGCAATTTCCTCCATTAGACTGGCCTGTGGCCATGTCCATGGGACACTTTCTTGATAGTTGAGTGATGAGGGAGGACCCACCCAACTGTGGGTGGTGCCACCCCTGGGCAGGTGGTCCTGTGTTGTGTAAGAAGGCAGATTGAGCACAGGCCAGGAGAGCAAGCCACTAAGCAACATCCCTCTGTGATTTGTGCTTCAGCTCCTGCCTCCAGGTTCCAGCCCTGAATTCCTACCCTGACTTCCCTCAATGAGCAAGTGGGAGGTGTAGATAAAATAAGCCCTTTTTCTCCAAACTTGGTTGTGATTAGTGTTTTTAGTCACAGAAATTTGCAACAAACTAAGAAATAAATAATAATTAACAAACCTCAGAAATAAATTTGCAAGCCAGGCCTGGTGACAAATGCCTGGAATGTCAGCACTCAGGAGGCTGAAGCTTGAGGGTCACAAAGTTGAGGCCATCCTAGGGTACAGAGCCAATCTGGCTGTGAAGCAAGACCCAGACTCAACAACAACAACAAAAATCAATTTGATATAGATCATGGGCCTAACTATAAAGGAAACCACTGCTAAGAAAACATAAGGATAAACCACAGACTAGAAGAAAGAATGTGTGCAATATGTATTTGACAGAGGAATTATATCCATGACAGATAGCATGTTCTTTACACTCGGTTATGAGGGATCCAATAAGAAACTGTTTGGAGCAAAGTTTTTCCAAAGACATACAAGAGGTAAGATGTATATGAAAGGTTCTCAATATGGCTGATCTTCAAGGAAACTCAAACTAAAATCAAATTATATATATATATATATATTATCCGACCTAATGAAAGAAAGAAAGAAAGAAAGAAAGAAAGAAAGAAAGAGAAAGAAGTGATGGGAGAGGGATGGAGAGAGGAAGGGGGATGGAGGAATCAGGAAAAAAGCCAAGTTCTGGCAAGTGTTTGGGGCTGCTGGGAATATCATGCATTGTCATAGCAAATGCCAACCTGCATGGCTACCTTTGAAAACTATTCGGGAGTTTCTTTTTTTATTTTTATTTTTTCCTTGCTTGCTATATATATATATATATATATTTTTTTTTGTGTGTGTGTGTACAAGATTATCAAATCTAAACCCATGTCCCCTCCATCCCCCCACCCCACCAGAGCTCATGTATTCTGCCAAACATGCTTTTCATCTCTTTCTCAGTCTTTCTCAAGATTCTCCATGTGGAAGTTGACTGTTTTGAGCAGAAGTTCACTGTTTCAGTCAGTTCTTTGATGCAGTCCTTCCTGTTGTTGTTGTTGTTGTTGTTGTTGTCATTGTTTCCAATATGCACCACTCCCAACTAGGGAGTTTCTTATAAAGTTAATTATGTACTTATCAAACATCTTATCAATCTCATTCCTTGGTTGTTGGTAAAGAAAAATGCAATATGTGTACACACAAAGCCTTGTATACAAATATTTATCTGCTTTGTTCCTACTAGTCAAAAGTGAAAACAAGACAGATGTGCATCAAGTGGTCAAAGGATCAGCAATGTATATGGTGTATGCATTCAATGGAACAGCACTCACAAACAGAAGGGAATGGATCCATACAGAAACAAGGATGTCTCTCAAACACTATTTTAAATGACAAAAGCCAGGCACAAAATGTTTCATATCATCTGAGTCCATCATCTGCTATTATAGAAAAGGTGAAACTGTAGAGACAGATCTACCACTGCCAGAGGCTGAATTCAGAGAGTGGAAATTTACTAGGAAGGAGAACAAAGGAACTTTTTGTGGTGATGAAAATGTTCTATGCTGCAATTGTGTCCCTGGTTCTAGGATTTTGTGTAGTGGTGTAAATGGATGGAACTATATCCACAAAAGGGTAATTTATACTCCATGTAAACTTTATTTCTCCTTAAGCCAACACCCACGTAAAAGCAAATTGGCATATGCCTATGATCTCAGCACTGAACAGGGTTGGGGGCATCCCTGGGGTTTACTGGTTAGCCACTATAGCCAAATCTCTCCAGGCTCAGTGAGAGATACTTTCTCAAAAACTAACATACCAGCAATAGAGGAAAATCGCCAAGTTGGGCCCTGGCCTCCATATGCATGCACACATCTGCTGTCCCACCTACAACACATGCATGCAAAGAATAGATCAAACCAAGGAATTAAGATATGTGGAGAAAAACAGAGAAGAGAGGGATGAGGAAGATGAAGAGAAAGAAGAGGATGAAGGAGAGAAGAAAGAGGAAAGAAGGAGAAGAAAGTCAAGTATAAAGAATGATGTTGTTTTTAGAAATTGGTAACTGGAATATAAATCATGCTATGTTTTTTTAAGAAAGCCTTCTGTTCTTAAGGGTAAAGAAAGATGATCTTGGAATTTGGTCTCAGGTATTTAAGACAGTGATATGGAAAGAGAAATCTTGAACAGTCCCTAAAGCTGGGTAGAGATGGCACAAGCACGTGAAATCTTCTTGCAACTTTCCTGGTGGATTTAAAACTATGGCCCTTTGCCAGATGTGGTGGCACATGCCTTTAATCCCAGCACTTGGGAGGCAGAGGCAGGTGGACCTCTGGGAGATGAAGGCCAGCTGGTCTACATAGCGAGTACCAGGCCAGCTGGGGCTACAGGGAGACCCTGTCCCAAAAAGACCAAAAAAAAAAAAGGCCCTTTTAGAAAAGAATGATGACACCACAATATGCAGAAAGGAGAGCCCAAATTCAGGAAAGGCAGTGCGTGTGTGCATGTGCGCACATGTGTGTGTGTGTGTGTGTGTGTGTGTGTGTGTCCAAGTTCAGGATAGGCAGATGCAGAAAGTAGTGGGTGTGTGTGGGTGTGTGTCCAAGTTCAGGAATGGCAGATGCAGAAAGTAGTGCGTGTGTGTGTGTGTGTGTGTGTGTGTGTGTCCAAGTTCAGGAAAGGCAGATGCAGAAAGTAGTGTGTGCGTGCATGTGTGTGTGTGTGTGTGTGTGTGTGTGTATGTGTCTGTGTGTCTGTGTGTGTGTGTCTATATGTATACATGTTCATACATGTGTGCTTTTGTATTTAGGAAATCAAAGCCATGGAGTCTGTTTACATTTAAACAACATGGTACTGATATAAATCTCTGGCATCAGCTAAGATGGCTAATGCTAGACACCTGGGAGGCTTATGAGTCAGCACAAAATGGCTGACACAGGATATCCAGGATCCCAAAAGTAAACAGTGATGTAATCCATTATATAACCAGTTTTGGCAAGAAGCCATCTTTGTGTGATTTCCTATAAAAAGTCCTTGAGATCAAGGATGATGTTGAACATTTTTAAAAATGTTTCTTAGCCATCTTTATTTCTTCTTTTGAGAATTCTTTGTTCAGATCTTGAGCCCATCTTTTAACTGGATCACCTGTTTTCTTGATTCTTGTTTTTTTGAGTAGTTTATATATTCTTGATGTCAAACCTCTGTTGGGTGTGATGCTGGTGAAGATTTTCTCCCACTCTGTGGGTTTTCCCTTAACTTCTTTGGTCGTTTCTTTTGCTGCACAGAAGCTTTTTAGTTTAATGAGGTCCCAATTGTTGATTGTTGACCTTAATTCCTGAGCAACTAATTTTGATTTAGAAAATCCTATTTAGAAAGTCCTTTCCTACACCTATATCTTATAGGTTACTGCAGATGTCTTCTTCTAACAGTTTCAGAGTTTCAGGTTTCACATTGAGGTCTTAGAACCATTTGGAGTTGACTTTTGTTCAAGGTGAAAGATAAGAGTCTACTTTCATTCTTCTATAGATGGAGATCCAGTTTTGCCAGTACCATTTGCTGAAGATTCTGCCTTTCAGTGAGTGTTTTTGGCCCCTTTGTCAAATCAGGTGGCTGAAAGTGCATGGACTCAAGTTTGGGTCTTCAATTATGCTCCATTGATCTACAGCTCTATTTTTGTGCCGGTACCAGGCTGTTTTTATCACTATTGCTCTGTAATAGTGATTCCTGATATAGTCTGATAGAGTAATCCCCCCTCCCCTGCATTGCTCTTTGTGTTCAGTGTTGCTCTGGCTATCTGGAAGTCTTTTGTAATTAAGACTGATTGAGATGTTATATATGGGGGCTGGAGAGATGGCCTAGCGGTTAAGAGTGCCAACCGCTCTTACAGAGGACCCGGGTTCGATCCCCAGCACCCACATGGGGGCCAAGAACCTTCTGAAACTCCAATTCCAGGAGAGCTCCAGTTCCAGGGGAATCCGACACAGTCTTCTGACCTCCGCAGCATTGCACGACATGGGTGCACAAACCTGCATGCAGACAGTACATCGATACACATACAGAAATAAATAAAAATTTTAAAAATTCGATAAATTTTTTAATCACAAAAATTCAATTAAAAAAGAAAAATAGAGAATAAAAGACATGACATAATAGCAAGAGGGGGGCTCGTTGGGAGGACAGGGCACTTGGAGCAGGAGAGGAGAATAAAAATGGGTGAGGGAGTATGACAGGAGTATATTATAGACATGTACGAAATTGTAAAAAATAAATTAATTAAATTTTTTTAATTAAAAGAAATATTAAAAAGCAAAAGATACTTAACAGATGAGATGCTTAACAGATAAAGACACTTGTCACCAAACCGGAAGGCTTGAGTTCCATTCCAGGACCCATGTGGTGGACAGAGAAAACCAAACCCTGTGAGTTACCCTCAGACCTCCACCTGTGTGGTGTGGCACTTGCTTGCCCACACATACATGCACACAAAATAAATAGATAAAATATAAGAAAAATGCTTAAAAAGAAAAGATTACTCAAGAGAACAAAGCAAATTATAGCATCTCTTGAGGGAGAAAGGGACACAGGAGAGGGAGGTGGGAGAAAATACACAGTTGAGGGCCAACAAGATGACTCAGAGAATCCAGGACCTCAGTGTGCAAGCCTTGTGACCTCAGTTTTATTCCCTGAACCTACAGTGGAAGGAGAGACATGAAGCATACACACACACACACACACACACACACACACACTCACACACACACATCATGGCATACCCACCCCCTTCATCATAGATAAACACAGTAATAAACATAAATTAAAAAAATAAACCATAGTTGGCCTTCATTATTCTCAAGTTCCACATCTTAAAATCCACCTTCTTACCAGAGTTTGCCATCCTGGAAGCCACACTCTGCAGCACCCCCATGCCACTTGCTGGGATGTTGTTCCTAAGTGCTCTGAGCTGAGGTGGAGCTACCCTTCCAGCTCTCATCCTGGTGACAAATGTCTTTTTCACAGGTCTACTCAGTGACAAGTTTTTAATATTCCTGTGCTTTCTGGTGCTAATTCTGCTGCTTAACGGGCTCCCGGTATAACGTTGAAATGTTGCCCATCTCCCTGAGCACAGGAAGCCTGTGTTGAATGCTGTGGAAAGAAGATGTGTTAGACTTACTTTTTTCAGACATGAATTAGAGTGCTATTGGCCAATAGTTCAATGCAGATGAATCATTCTATTAAATAAGATGTATCTAAGCAGAAAAATGTAAAATAGAGCTCTGTGTTGATAGGCTGATAAATATATGACAAGAAGCTTCCAGGAACCCATGTTCTTCAACTTGTCTTGATGGTTTGGTTTGCGCCAATCTTATGTTCATACAGACTAAACTGTAGTAACAATTAGTATATACAACATACATGTAATAGATACAGCAACAGAATGTTTGTGGAATGAGGTGCTATTACAATTTAAAAGACTATAGAGAACTTGTCCTACTGCAGAGATACATGCACAGCCATGTTTATTGCAGTTCTCTTCACAATATTGAAGAGCTGGAACCAACCCAAGTGCCCCTCAACTGATGAGTGGATAGAGAAAATGTGATACATCTACACAATGGAGTTCTATGCAGCGGTAAAAGAAAAATAACATCATGAAATTTGCAGGTGAATGGATGGAATTAGAAGATATGATGTTAAGTAACACAGTCCCAGAAAAACAAATGACAAATGGTATCCCTCATCTGTGGATGAGTACCTAGTTGTAAGGCAAACTGAGCAATGTTAATTTTAATAAACTGAGCAATGTTAATGTTATATTCTGCATGATCTGAAAACAACTGTGTTCTTATATTGTAAATCCCTAAACAGGTTTGAGAATTAACCTACCATTTATTTTCAGACTTTGGAATATGGGTGGAGGGTATGTATGCATATTGTAGAGTAATATAAAATCAAAATGGAAAAATGTGAATCCCGAAATATGATATGGAAATAACATATAGTTTGTTTTAAGATGACATAATTTTAGTATAGATGTGACATATGCAACATATACACATACATTGAAGCAATACATGTTGGAGGGAATAACAACAGCAAAAGAACCAGAACAAAACAGAAACAAAGCAAAAGAAAACAACAAAAACCCAGACTGAAACAGTGAAGCTTTCCCTAAAACAATAATCCTCTGCTTTGGAAAACTCTGGAAAGACTCAGAAAAAGATGCAACACATGTATGGCAGAGTGCAGGAACTCAGGTGAGGTGAGGGTCATGGAAAGGGAAATAAGTCTAAATTGGATTGAGAAATTATGTATGATGTATGAAAAAGTTTAATAAAAAACAAAATAAAACAAAAGTAAACATTGAGCTGAGATGTAGCTCAATAGTAAAGTCTATGATTACTGAACGAAAGCCCAGCACTAAAATGAAAAAAAAAATTAGTTTGTCATGACATTGTGTCTACCCACAGTATTTATTTTATGGGAATGCTTCTTAATATTTCTTATACAAGGCTGCTTGAGCTATGGTCCAAGCCTTTTCTAAAATATTGCACAGTAGTTTAAAGTATCAGACTGGTGTAATTTAGCCTTTCTGGATGCTTAACAACCACACTTAATGCCCATACGGATAACTTTGTTCCTTGCCCTCAGAGGTCAACTAAGTACCAGGGGACTATGCATGGGGGCATCTCTTGAAATGTCCTGCAAATGTGAGTCACCAGTCTTCCTGTGCAGGGAAGTCTTGGAGATCCACTAATAGGACATCAGCCAGTGTCCAGTCTATAAAGAGGAGAGTCTGCTCATGCTTCAGAAAGGGAAGCCTGGTCTAACAAGACCTGACTTTGTCCTCAAGTGGATGGAACTGGTAAATGAAAAGCCAAAATGAGCCAGGGGCTCCCTCTGCCCCCCAAACCCAAGTGACCCCTGAGGACCAGATCCTCAACTGACCTTGAGAAAACATAAACCTTGGTTAATGTGGGCTTACTGTGTGGCCTTAAACATCCAAAAGGAAAGTATAACCAGAAATAAATAATCAGTAGGGCCTGAGAAATTGTATTTCAGGTATAAAACTTGAGATCTTAGTAAAAAGACAAAAAGGAAAAAAAAAAAAGCACTGTTTTGCCTGTCTTCAATTCTTACTGGCAAGTGCAGCTACCCTGAGGCTGCCACTGCTTTTGGCATCCTTCAACAACAAGAGACACAGCTTTTCAACCTTCCAATATGGACTGAAGACTCATGTCTCTCCAAGAATCCTCCAAACCTTCAGTGCCAGATGGGGACTGCTGAGACATCCAGGTTGTGGACTGAGCAACTACTGGGGTTTCAGCCTCTTCAGAGTATAGACTGCCATTGTTGGACTACCCAGGCTGTATCATGGAGGCCAGTACAGGAAGATCAAGACAGGACATGGTGCTTACTGGACCTCATTTGGGTGACCATGGAGGGAAGACCCCAGTGTGGAGCACAAGGGCAGGATTGATGGTTGTTTGGGCTTGCCCAAGCAGGAGACTTCAAACACTTCCTTAAGGAAAACATGACATCTTTCAGCCTAATAAAGAACAAAAAAAAAATCATAATCTGAGGTTGCTAAAACTTATGATGTTATAATCTTGATATATGAGTGGCATGCATATATGCATATTTTGGTGTGATGCAAATTGGAAGGAACAACAACAAAAAAGACTGAGTCAAAGAACTGACTGAAACAGTAAACTTCTGCATTGAAAATTTTAAAAAAGACTGAGAAAAAGATGAAAGACATGTGTGGCAGAATGCATGAGCTCTGGTGAGGTGGGGGGCAAGAAGGGGGAATGGGTCTAAATTTGATTAAGAAATGTTGTATGAAATGTGCAAAACTTCAATGAAAAATTGGCTTTAAAAAAAAAGTGGAAAACCAAAACCAATCCCCCCCGAAAGAAGAAAATAATTAAATTCATATGGATAATCTAAAAAAAAGACAGCAGAGGGCAATTGAGATGGGTCAGCATGCTATACACTTGCTGCCAAGCTTGCAGACCTGAGTTCTGCCCCTTGAACTATATGGCAGAAGACCATGATTGACTCCTGTAATTGCCTTTGACCTCCATGTGTGCTCCATGGCAACTATGTTAAAGGTTGAACTAGAAAGAAACATTTCTAATTTACCATGGTAGCTGAGTTTGAGAGGGCCTAGGGATATAAACTGGAGGATTTTTCCAATGGAGGCATTTCAGCCTGAAAACAAACACTACAAAACGTCAACTCAAGAAGTGCTAACGTGGTGATCATTATCATAGGTAGGAATTTTAATCTCTTAAAGTAAAGAAGGATACCACAGGTGAAAAGTGATGGTCTACAGTGAGTGTCTTCCCAAACTTCGGCATATGAGCTAAAACTAAGAGTTACTTGTGACATCAGCTGCAGGGTAAGCATTGTTTCATCCAACACTGTAATTTGGAAAAGGGGAAAAAAAAAGAAAAGGGAGTAACTGCTACATGGCCACAGCTCCCTTGTCTCAGCATGGCTTGTGGCACAGAGCTAGCATTATAAAGCTCTTGTCAGTCCAAAAGGAACGTTACACACCCACATATTCAGGAGATGCTGTGGTCTGCAACCCTGGTGCATAAAGGTCAATTCCTGTCTACATCAGATACCAGGTCATAGATAAATTACAAAAGCACCTTACTGTGCCAAGGAGTAATCATACCACCCATGGCAGTAATTCTCTCAAACAGATGTAATGGAATATTTAGGTACTCTATCCCAAGAAAAAGCAACCTGAGGATTGCTTTCCTGGTTAGTATTTCAGAAATTAACATATTAATATTTAAATATAATCTCCAACTATCTCAGTGTCCCTATGAAAAATGAAATGAATATTGTTTGCCCAGGATTGAGAAGGATGAAATGGCCTGAAAGCCCCCAGAAAAAAGACACTTATGGGAAAAAAGTGAAAAGATATCAGCAGTGGCTCCCAAGAGACTGAACGTATGTGCTGGAGCATGTGAGGAATCTTTACACACAAGATGAATATTCCCTGACTGTAGGTGCTTCTATATTGATCTTAAAATTCTGAATTCAGCAGTAAGACTAGAGAAACTGTACTGCAGACATAGAACTTGAGATCTTAGTAAAGAGACAAAAAGAAAAAAAGAGTATTGTTGTTTGGTCTGTCTTCAATTCTTACTGGCAAGCGCATCAACTCTGTGGCTGCCACCACTTTTGGCACTCCTCAAAGACATTGGACACAGCTTTGTAACCTTCCAATATGGACTGAGGACTCATGTCTCTCCAAGAATCCTCCAACCCTTCAATGCCAGATGGGGACTACTGAGATACCCAGCTTGTGGACTGAGCAGCTAAGGGGATGTCAGCCTTGTCAAGAGTATAGACTGCCATCATTGGACTACCTGGGCTGTATCATGGAGGCAGTACAGGGGGATCAAGACAGGACATGTGCTTACTGGACTTCATTTGAGAGAACATGGGAGGGGAATACCCCTATGTGGAGCAAAAGTGCAGGATTGATAGTTGTTTGGGATTGCCAAGGAGGAACTTTTGAGCATTTCCTTAAGGAAAACATGACATCTTTTAGGAAAAAAAATCCTACAATTCAAGTGTAAACTATGTATATCACTGTAGCAATACAAGTTGGAGAGAACAACAACAAAAGAACTGAAAAAAAAAAAACTCTGGAAAGACTCAGAAAAAGATACAGGACATGCATGGCAGAGTGCAGGGACTCGGGTGGGGCAGGGGGGCATGTAAAGGGACATGATTCTAGATTCGATTGAGAAATGATGTATAACATATGGAAAAAGTTTAATAATAATAAAAAATTGAAGGGCCAGGTGTGGTGGCGCACGTCTTTAATCCTAGCACTTGGGAGGCAGAGGCAGGCGGATCTTTGTGAGTTCAAGGCCAGCCTGGTCTACAGAGTGAGTTCAAGGACAGCTGGGGCTACAGGGAGACCCTGTCTCGAAAAGACCAAAAAAAAAAATTTTTTTTTATTTGAAAAAATTCTGAATTCAGGACTTGGCAAGTAAGAGGGAAGATAACTGGAGTGCCAATATGGCAGAGCCAAGAAGCCTCATACGGCTGACCCAAATCTGGCTACCTACTCACCCTGAAATACCCATGGTTAGCCTGACCATCATCACCACCCAGTGGCTGTCAAGACCTGGCCGCAGTCTTCAACAGCATTAGGAACCTGGGAAGCCTATAAATTTCAGAAATAAACTAGAGGACATTGGTGTAAAGCTGTCATGTAAAGCTAGCTATTAAAAATCAAAACTGCCAGTCAGAGAATCTTGGATTAGAGCCTGTGAGCTACCTGCTGCTGGTTGTGAGGCCCTGTTGGGAATCAATCAGTTGGAGAAGGCCTTGGACCACAGTAGAGTTATTGTGATGAGTGAGGGCCTGAAACAGCCAAAGTATAACCTGCCTGCTCCCAGGCTGCTAGCAACAGACTTTGAAGAGGAAACCTAAGTATTTCTGGTCACTACAAAAGAGAGAAATCCCTACTTAACAATCCTAAGCAGGCAAGAGACAGAAAATAAGTGTGAAAATTTCATTCCAAGAAAACTGGTGTATTCTGACCCAAAACCACACTACAAGAAAGGGAGGAAAGGGAGTGGGCCTCCATTTTGGCACATCTGTGGGAAGAATCATAAATCACTGACATTCTAATGAGATGTGATTTTCTGGCACACATACTCAGATGTGTTGTATAAGATGGATGAGGTTTTTCATTTGCTAATAGAAGACATGAAGTAGGGGGTTGGTAATGAGGGGTGGTAAGGTGAGGGTAGAGATGGGAGAACGGGTCTGAATATGATCAAAATATGTTACATGAAACTCATGAACCAATAAATTTTTTTCTTAAAAAAGAAAGGCATTTTTGCATGAAAAATATGCATTGAATAAACTGGGAGGAAATGGATTGGGTGAGGCTGTCAGGGCGAGAACAGGAAGGTAGACACTGCTGAATCACCCTTAGCTTCATTTTAAGGATGAATTAATTATGTTGAAAGTTTCATAAACACAAAAGTTTTCTAAGAACTACCTACACCAGATTACGAGAGTCTCAATGAAGTGGAACAAGGGAAAAGTAGAGATTTCTATAATCTCATTATCTGACCCTAAGTAGAAATACCTTGAGCTGAATTTTCTTTTCTTTTTTTTTTTTTTATTGATGCTTTGTGCAATTCATACATTATTTTCCAATTCAGTTCAGGCACATTTCCCTTTCCCTTCCCCCCCACCCCCACCCCATCCCAGATCATGCATTCTGCCATAACTGTCCTGCATCTTTCTCTCAGTTTTTTTCATTTTTTAGCTATAAGTGATAATCCATGAGTACAAGCATCCTTCATGCAAAACCAATCTGCAGGCTGTTGTGCCCAAACCCCCACAACCCTACCATCCAGTGGGGGGGTGATGGGTTGTTTGTTCAATCAAGTTGATCAAATGAGTGTCCAGACTACATTGCTGTAGTTTCACCATTCACCCCAATCGCAGCCCTTACATTCTACCATGCCCCATCTTCTGCAGTTTGTTCCCTAGGCTTAGAAAAGGGGCACAGGTGGATGAGAAGCAAAACAGTCCACTCTCTCTGGAGCTGTTGTCTTGGACTCTGGTCAATTCTGGCTGTTTCCTTTCATGGGCTGACAGTTTGTCCAGGAATAACCTTTCGATCCTACTAATGAAGCACAAGCAATTAGATATATAGGTATTTAAACAGCA
>VZQC01012801.1:1448108-1586904 GCA_009823505.1 Rhizomys pruinosus
AAAGTATATTAATGCAGGAGCTCTGACATCAGCAATGGATTGTTCTACCAGGGGGATGTTGGCCAGGGGATCCAAGGCCCCACAAAAGGTAAGGGCTCCTTGCCTCTCAGTTGGGATACCTGCAGGAGGAGAGGCGATAAGACCCTGCTGCCGAAGACTTGAGCTGAATTTTCTAAAAGGAATCATATAGCTTGCTGTATAATGTATAGGAGAATACAACTAGCAGGGATGCACTTAATAGCTACGGGATATCCACATGATAACTGATGCTCTTGACTGCTGTTTAATTATTTCTCACAGTACCACCATGCAGCCAGAACTTGGGATGGTCGTTTCACCTCAGGCAGAAGTGGAAGCACAAAGAGACTAGAAAAAAGGAACAAAGGTGGCCTTTCTGACGACTCTGTGACCTCCTCGCATCCTTATCATTACTGTAGACTTTCCTCACATTTGTAATTCTCTCAAGGAGGTGAGGTCTTGATCTTGGATCACAGTCTGGAGTTTTGAATGAATCTCCTATCTTATCTTCAAGTGTAGGCACCACTTTCAGGTGAAAGGATGGAAAAAATATTTTAAGCAAAATACACTAAGAAGCAAGCAGGAGTTGCAATTCTAATAACATTGGACAAAATAGGCTTCAAAATAAAACTAATCAGAAGAGATAAAGAGGCTCACTTCATTCTTATCAAAGGAACAATCAACCAAGATAGATTTTAGAGAAATTTCCAAGGCTGTCACATCCCTAGACTAATGTAATTTCTAACTAAGTGCAAAATACATGTCCTTATATTTACAGTCAAGAACCCAATCCATCACTCATCAAAGAAGCTTCTTTTCACCAGGAGGAGACTATTGCAGAGTACCACAACCAATCACATACAGACATTGTCTGTGAATTGCCCAAGCTAGTGGCACCGCTACAATGTAACCTTTACAACTAAGGCTCGTGCAACGTAGAACAAGGGGTAAAGAGAACACTAATCAATTTCTCAACTCTCCTTAATGAAGTTCCCTTATGTGGCAGAGGGCCAGGAACACAAAAGGTCACAAGTTGTCAAAGCATGGATACCAGGAGTCTCCAGAGTCTGGGACCTTGGACAGGACTCCTATATTTAGCTTCACTCACCCAGGGCTCAGGAACCATGGCAGAAGAGGGGGCAGAAATATTGTAAGAGCCAGAAGGATGTGCATGACCATATGGAAATAGAGTCCTAAGAGCTCCTGGGACCCTGCCTCTATGAATCTATAGTAATGGTGTCAGCATGCACAAGACCCATGCAAACTCAAGCAGACAAAAATAAGTATGAAACTGGGGACATGAGCAGCAGACCCCATTCTTACCTGAAGAGATATTGACAGCTGATTGCTGTTTCATGAAGGAGAGCTGATTTTCTTAAAGCAAGGTATTCTTTATAGGCTGACTAGACCTCAGTGGATCAACTTGCACTGAAGAACGTCTGAGGATACTAACTTGACACAATAAGCTTTAACACAAATGACAGAGGGTATGAGTTCCAATGGGGGGCTGTGGGAGGGAGCCAATAGGGAAGGGGGTGTAAAAGTGATTAAGATTGATTGAGATGGTCTATATGAAGTACATAAATGTTCATTTAAAATTTTAAAGAAAAATACATATAATAAAAATATGCATTCAAAATAGACACTAGGTTGCTTGGTATTTGCAGTTAATCACTCCCCAGTTTTCTCTTAAGACTTGGAGATAGGAGATAGTACATCTCTTTGTTCTGTACATTTAGTGTTTGTCCTATGATATGGTGTGGGGAATTTCTCTCCTGGTCCTATGTATTTGTTGTTCTGTGTGCTTCTTGTGTTTGTATGACATGTCTTTCCTTAATTTGGGGAAATTTTCTTCTACAATCCTGTTGAGGATCTGGTCAATACAATTATCCTGAGATTCTTCTCCTTCCTCTATGTCTATGATGTGTAAATTTGGTCTTTTCATGGTGTCCCACATATGTTTCTTTAAATTTTTCATAATCATTGCTTGAGCAGTCCAATTTTTCAACTTTAGCATACAGTCTTGATATTCTGTTTCCCATTTCATTCATTCTATTGCTGGGTTTTTCTGCTGTTGTTTCCAATAGGTTATTGTTTGACTTCTTCATTTCAGCCCAACTTTTCTTCAATATTTCTATCTTTCATGAATTCAGTCAGAAGTTTGTTACTCTCTTTTAGCTCTTTGTGTGCTCTTTAAATTTGTTGAATTCTTTGATAATGTTTATGATTGTTCTTTTTTAAATTCTGGGTCCTGAGTTACCTCTTGTGAGTTCTCTTGTAGAACTCTTCTATAGGACTGGTGGGGTTTGGTGGAAACATATTATTTGGATTTTTCATATTTTTTCATTGTGATTTTAGCATGTGGATTTCTTTTGCTATTTGTGATTCTGGTATGAAACTCAAGTATTCCTTTGTTGAGTTGAAGACTGATTTTATTTGTAGTCTTGAGGTGCCTTGGTTGTTTTCTTAATAGGTATGAGAAACTGGTTGGTCTAGGCTTCAGGTTCACTCTTTTGATTTTATATTGTAAGGAGAAGATGGCTCCAGTCAAGCTACTTAGGAGTTCCTATAGAGGCCCAAATTAGGCACTGATCAGATACTCTCAGGCTTCCTTCTGAGGTCTGGAGCCCCCTAGCCAGCAGGCACAGCACAATTTGGGAAGCTCACTAGGCTGGATTCAGGTGCTCTCAGGCAGTCGACAAAGGTCTGGGGTCCCATTAAAGTGCAGAGGAGTCTGGCCCTGCAGCAGTAGGAGAGATTTCACCTGGTCCCAGTGTAGGGGGTGGGCACAGTGCAATAAGCGAAGATTACCAGCACATGGAGGCCTGATTCAGGGACTCCCTGGCAGGCTGGAAATGTCTGGACCCCTGCTAAAGGGCATAGGAGTCTACCTCTGTAGAAGTGGGAGGGTTTAGATGGTCCCAATGCAGGGGGATGGGTGTGGCGCAATTTGGGAACCTCACCATGACATAGAGGCCAGATACAGGCACTCCCAGGCAGACTGGAAATGTCTGGTTTATATATTATTTTTATTGTATGTGTATAAGTGTATTGCCTGCATGTGTACCTATGTCATGGAGTGCTCAGGGAAGTCTGAAGAGGGTGTTGGATTCCCCTGGAACTGGAGTTCCAGATGGTTGTTAGCTGCCACGTGGCTGCTGGGAATCAAACCTGCCTCCTCTGCAAGAGCAGCCACTGCTCTTAACCACTGATTCATCTCTCTGGCCCTTTAATGCCTCTTTAATGTATAGCTTTGTATTGCTGGTTCCTAGTGAAAATTGGGTGCATGAAAAATTAGTGAAGCTCTTCTCATCACATGTTACTTGTCAACTGGCAGCATCGGGAAGTTTCCTACCTGGTGGGACTGGTCATGCCCTGGGTGAGGGCTACACCACAGGCAGACCTAACTGTGGCTTGGGAAGTGAATATCGCTAACTCATAAAATTCTTATTTTTTCTTGAGGAACTTTTATCTTTTCATAAGCTCTGTAATGGCAAAGATGGACTCCAATTAAGAAAGCTCCTTATTAGTATTGTCCATGAGATCCAGAGGGCTTGATTTTCATGTCACTTTTCTATAACAGGGAACACCTGCCAAGACCTAGGCACCTTGCTGTCACTGGTGTTTAGCAGCAATTCACATTGTCACTGACCCTCTGCCTTAGAACCATGTCATTGTCTCTTTATATATAAATTCACAAAACCATTTAAAAAAATAAAATTTGTACCCATCCAAGAAATGAAAATTAAGTCTGTAGTTCAAGCTTATTTCATTTATGTGAATAAAAACTGCTGTAAAAAAAAAAAACATTTTAAAAGCATGTTAAAACATTTGGAAGCTCCAACAAAACATCATGATTAGTAATTGGGTTTATTGACATAATTGAACATGACAATGTATAACATTTATTCATTTCTCACTGAAAGACTTCAGTGAAATTGGTTTAAAAGTAGGCATTAAACATAGGTGATATTCTGAGGTCTTTTCCAGACTTTCAATGGGACACCATATTACACTGTGTAAAAGAAACAGCTAAGAGAGGCAATCGCACTATGCATGAAAAATGCCAGGAAGACAAAAGGTGCCAATAGCCCGCAAGTTGAAAATAAGAGTGGACAGCGCCACCTCCCCCATATGCTCTGAATCTAAAACAAGACCTGGCAGAAAACAAAGAATGACAGTCTAATGAAAACTATTATCAAGTTTTGGCCTGCAGATAAGACTGCCAGAAAAGCAGCTGTAGTTTACGTGGTCTGGACATTTACTCATCTGGACATAAACAAAGATCAACTCATTTAGATCCCTGGGTTCCTACTCAGCTGTTGGGACAAGGGTAGGCATGGCTCCGTCTAAAGCCAAACATAAAAGGAGTAAACTGGGTTGAAGGGCCCCAGACTGTGACTGATTCCCTGAGTCATGGGGACCCTTGGGACTTGAGGCCTGAAACAGAAGAGTTGCTGTTAGCCGTCACACCATTGGACTGGCTGGCCTCCACAGCACCCCACTGTCAATCAACCCATAGCCATGGTGACTATAGCCACAATGCACACCCTCTTAGTGGCTGCACTTAGACTACACACAAATTATTAGTGTGTACCCGAACACTACATTTAGTGATAAACACAGCTTCATAAATATCAGGAAGTAAACGTATCCCAAACAGCTAAAAACAAAACCGAACAAACATAGGAACCTAATCATAAATTTCAAAAAAAAGAGAAAAATTAAAAAGAAATACTGCAACTACTACTAACAGATTTAATAACACAGTAAAACACTGGATATTGGAAGAATTAATTTGCAAAATATATAATTATTTCACAGTGAGGGTTTAGGACTTATGACAGTCTTCTAGTTTTAGTAGAGATACCCACTGATGAAATTTCTTCACATTTGTTTTCCACAATTTCTTTCCATCTACTATTTCTTATAAAGAAATACATTAATGTGGCCCAAGATGACACATCAATGGACAATCACCATTTACTTTGTTTCTGTGGTGCAGGGGACAAACCCAGAGCGTCATGCACGCTGAGCAAGTGCTCCACCAGAGCTAAGTCCCCAGTCCTGACAATCACTCTTTGCATCTCTAATAGGAAACGACCTTTATTGCTTAACTGTGCAACTCAGAAGTAGGTACAGTTAACTGAGTGTCACCGGCAAAATGCACTGAGAAGTCCCTCCCATCTATACCCATCTAGACACATTTGTCAGAGCTGTGGTGAGTGAGCTAGAAGGCTGCAGTTCCTTGGGGGGAGGGGGTCTGCAGTTATATAGGGATTGCATTCTTTTATCAAATCTGGCATTGAAACGTCTTCTTCCATAGATTTAAAAAAATAAAATTAAAACCACAGGAGCAACCTTGACAGAGAACCTTGCATGCAGCCTTCTCCTGAGAATGTAATCTTAGTTACCCTCAAAGATGGCACAAGTTCATCACATCCTGTATGTGTTAAACAACAGGATCCAGTCCAATTAAAATAGTCTTTGAGTTTATTGGTCAGTCTGTTAAAGGTCAGAGCTCTTCACATTGTTGAAAAAAAGTCTCATTATTTAAACATTAAGATCTCCAAAGAGTTCCTCTGCTCAAGTGGTACCACCTGTTTACCTTACTCATCTTGGCAGATAACCTTAGAACAGTGGGATCAGTAGCCAATCCTCCTTTGTAAATGGTGATAAGTTCCCTTCTCCTTAAATAGACCCAGAATGCCCCTGTTTGACACAGGGCAAACAAAAACATGCACTGCATCTTGCTGGTCCTACTGGGAGCACAATGCATCCACTCCTAGCCAAAGTAGGCCAGGCTACTGCACTGCAATCCACAGGAGCTGTGCCCATCTGTGGCAAGGCACCCCACTTCTACCACACTGATACACATGTTTCTGCTCTTGGCTTTGACCACCAAGAACCATCCATTTGCTCTGTGAGTAAAGAGAGGGAAGCAGAGGGTGATGCCCTGATTTGTTTTACAGTATCTTTTGGTGTCTGGCAAATGCACAAAAGGGCGAAAAGAAGAGGTCTCATCAAACAGGGTATTCCTCTAAAATGGGCCGGGGATCCACCGCAGAGTGGCTTCCCAAGGCCAGTGAGATGGTTTCCACACCCCTGAAAGCACACGGCCTAGTCTGCAAATCTTTGCAGGAGGTGGTCCTCCCGTCTCAAGCTGCCACCCGCCCCGCCCCCAGTGCTGTCCATGAAGCGGTCACAGGGGAACTCAATGAGGTCGGCCTCACTGAGCGCACACACAGTGGTGCGAGGTCGGTGCGACTGGAATCCAGAGAAGTCGGCGGAAACACCTGTGCCCATGGAGCGCAGTGGCCGTCGGGTAGAGTACATGTGGCGGACGTGTACCGGGGCCCCACCTTTCCGCCTGGCACGCAGCTTCCTCCGCAGCCACCGCGATCCCCAGGCCGCCAGCGCCAGGAGCACCAGCAGCGCGTTGACTGCCAACAAGATCAAGGTCAGTAGCTGGTAGTCCACAGCGCCTCGACTTCCAGCTTCGGGCAGAGTGACCAGCCCTGCGCAATGGTCCCGGGGGGCCACAGGGCAGACTCGGCCCCCGAGCACCCCCTCCACGCACACCAGGTAGGGCGTGTCCCCGCGCAGCTCGTGCAGCGTGGCGGAGTCGCTGTGCTCCGGCAGGTAGACGAACCGGTGGAACTTGGGCTGCTGGCCGAAGCGGTCAAAGAGCAGGCGGAAGCGTGCGCCGCCCAGTGGCCGGGGACTGCGGTGCTGGCGAACCGCCCAGCGCACCGACGCGCTGTTGGGGCCCACGGCCTCCACCGTCAGGTTGCACAGAATGAACTTGTTGAAGTCACAAGGATCAGACACCAAGGGTGGCAAGCCCACCCCGCTGTCGGACTGAGCCGCGCGTTCCTGCTGATCCGAGGCTAGACGCTGCTTTGCCGTGTGCTGCCAGGCGTCCCTGGCAGACGGTGGGGGGGAGGCAGGCTGAGTCGTCGGGGTGGGCTCGGCCTGGGTCGGACGTCCGGGGCCCGGCTTCTCCTGCAGGTCCAGGGGCTGCGGAGCACTGCCCACAGTGGCGGCAGAGGGGCCCTGACGTTGCAGGGCTGGACCCCGGCGGCTCAACCTCAGAGCACTGCGGTTGCCCAAGAGGTCCCTGGCAGCTGCATCCCAGACAACGCCTGCTAGGAGTCGCCCCCGCTGCTGGGGCTGGGGCTGCGGTGGCAGCTCCTGCGCGAGACCTCCAGCCGGGGAGGTCACCTCCTCCCCGGCCGCTGTGGGTAGAGACCATGGCCTGCCGCCCGCGGTGGGAGAAGGTGAAAAATCTGCGCAAGACTCATTTTGCAGCAGTTGGTCATCCAGGTAATCCAGGTACTTGCCCCGCAGGGCCGGGGGATGGCTGCACTGCAAGAAGACGGTAAGGAGGCGGCCTTGAGAATGCCAGTCGCCCATCCAGCGCTTCAGACCCCGCAGCCGGCAGTCGCAAGTCCAGCCGTTGCCGTCCAGATCCAGCCGGTAGAGAGCCGGGCTGGCGGCGAAGATGTCTCCAGAAAGGGCACTGAGCGCGTTGTCGCGCAGGCTGAGCTCCCGTAGCCGGCCCAGGTGGCCGAAGGTGTCGGGGTGCAGAGCAGACAACTCATTGCCACTCAGATCCAGCGCCTCCAAGCTCTGCAGAGGTTCCAGCAGCGCCAGGGGAAGCTGGCTCAGCCGGTTCCCCTGCAGATGCAGCTCGCGCAGGGCCTCCAACCCCCAAAAGGCCTCTGGCGCCAGGTTTGTGAGCCGGTTGTCCCTGAGCGAGAGCAGGCCGAGGCGTGGCAGGTGCTGGAAGACGCGGGGGCCGAGATGCTGCAGGCTGTTGGCGGAGAGGATGAGGGTGGACAGGGAGCGAAGCGGGGCAAAGGTGGCCGCGTGGCGCAGGGAAGGCTGCAGCTCGTTGGCGGAGAGGTTGAGGAAGCGCAGCTTGCCCAGCTGGGAGAAGGCATTTTTTCCCAAAAAGCGGATCCGGTTAGACTCCAGATGTAGGTAAAGCAGGTTACCCAGGGGAGCAAAGGCTGCGTCCGGCAGCGCCCCCAGAGCGTTCCCGTCCAGCCGGAGCTTGACTAGACTCTCCAGGCCCTCGAAGGATCCGCGGCTCAGGCGGCCAATCTCGTTCCCATTTGCATAAAGGATGCGCAACTTGCTCAGTGGGGACAACGTGCCCGGGGCGAGTGCTTGCAAGAGGTTGTTTCCCAGGTAGAGCTCCTCCAGCCGCGAGAGCTTCTCGAAGGTCTTGGGGTGGAGGGAGCGGATCTGGTTGTACTGCAGGTCCAGCCGTCTGAGCTGTCCCAGGCGGTGGAAGTCGAAGCCGGTGATGTTAGTTATGAAGTTGCCACCCAGACTGTAGGTAAACACGTCCTGGGGACTGGGCAGCGAGCTGGTCTTGGGCACCGCCCGGAGGCCCCTGTTGGTGCACAGGAGGTGCTGGGGGTGCTGGCAGTCGCAGCGCTCGGGGCACACGGGCTGCGCCGGCGGCGGGAACGCCAGGCATCCGCACAGCAGGAGCAGGAAGCGCACGGCGCGGACAGCCTCCATCGCCGCCCGCCCACCCTGCAGCGGCCCGACCGTCCTCTTGGCCAGCCGGCTCCGTATCTCTGCATTCCCCGCGGCGTGGCCAGAGTCGCTCCACGGCCTCTTTCGGACTTCGCTGCTGGGTCCAGCCCCTCCTCCGCCCTTTGTCCTGGTGGCTGGCCCGGGGCTCTGCCGGCGAGCTTCTCCGGGCCAAGTCAGGAGGCGCCTGGCGCTCTGCGAGCTGCGGGTGCTACTTGTTGCATTCTTGCAGAAAACAGTTTCTTCGGGTGCGCGTCGGGGGTGGGGGGAGGGAGCAAGACCCGGTGCTTTTTGTTTGCAGCCGAGTCCGGAGAGCTGGATTCCCTGGCGCGGATTCTCCCCTCCGAGCGGATTCCCCCACTGCAGGCGGGATCCCTTCCAAGAGCTCCTCGGGGTGCGGCTTGGCTGCCGAGTCCCGGTGGCTAGGCCCCCGCAGTCGGCGCCTCCTCGCTTGGGGTCCCGGACTCGGAGCGCAGCCCGGATGGAAGCCTGGGGACCGTGCGGGCTGCGTCCGGAAGGGACCCAAGTTAGCCAGGAGCTAGCAAACCCGGCGGAAATTCGTTCTTCCCACACTCGGCCCCCCAGGGGACGCAGGCGGAGAAAGAGGAGACGGCGGAGGGAGGACAGACCCAGGCTGGGGGAGGAGGAAACACTAAGTGGCTCCGCGTCTGGTCAGCCCCAGCCTGGACGCCAAGTGAGAGAAGTAGGGATTAAAAACAGCTGTAGGGTCGGCCACGCTGGGGGTGGGGGCGGAGTGGATTACCGGGCGAGCAAACGGGATTTGCAGACAGAGACCTTTTTATTTTAAGCGAATATACTAGCCTTCAGAGCACTGGGAGAACGGCTCGCCTTGCAGATTGAAGTCACTTGTTCCTCCAGGTGCCGCCCTGTGGAAAACTGAGAAAGAAAGAGTCCCCCTCATCTATGCCAAGTTTGGCAAGACACAAGGCTGCCAGCGAAGGCTGTTGGACTGTTGTAGGAAAAGGCTAGCTCAATCCATTCGCACTGGTATGTGTTCGGACCTTTGATGTGTCTTTGCTAGAGTCAGAGAAGAGGCGCCGCTTCCATTTAGAAGTCTGAACTGAATATTCGCTTGACATCGACCCCCAGCCCTACTCTCCTCCCTGCTCTGAGCATGAGCAGAAGAAAGCTCGGAACTGGTCCTCCTCCCCTGACAGTGTCTGGGTCTGAGTTTGGTGATTCAGCCCTATTAATTCTCCTGAAGTCTTACAGCCCTTGGGGGTAGACTCTACGCGTGTGCTGGTGTATAATAATTAGCTGCACAGCTCCTGTGGGAACTGCTACCTGAAGGGCCCTCCTACTTTGTGTCTGAGCTTGCAGAAGCTCAAAGTCTTGAGGCTCCAAAGTGCTCAGTGCTGACTTGGGAGCAAAATAGTAACGTTTATAATTAATACAGAATGACTATTTATTTGTGCAAACCATCTTGTTGACAACAGTAGCTCTTTCCCCAAGAATTTTCAGGATTTATTTCATGCAGCAGTATGGAAAATTAAAAGTAACAGACACAGCCCCACTTCAAGAGGACCACCCTCCAGCGGGAAGGACCTTTCACTGGAAGGTCAAATAAGAAAGAGCCGGTGAGATGAGAAAGCTGCAGATTCCCGTGATTTTAGTAAGCTCGGTGTTTCATTGTCTCGTTGAGCAGTTAACACAGTTATGATGGAGACAAACTGAAGGAACCAATCAGATCCCTGGCAGGATGGTTTGTGGGGACCTCAGTAAGCAGAGGCCACCTCTCAGGGGCGTGGTTGTTGGAGAAAGGAAGGTAAATAGATAATGTACATTCAGGGCCCCATGGGGCCACTAGATTTTTATTTGTGGTTTGCTTTGAGTTTCAAATAAAAGGTCAAGTTGGAGAACCGAATGTCTGTTTTACTAAAATAAAATATAAAGTTTAAATTTTCTAAAGTTTATTTGTATTTTATGTGTATGAGTGTTCTGTCTGAATGTAAGTGTAATGTGTATACATGCAATGCCTGTGGAGGGCAGAAGAGGTCCAATGATCCCCTGGAACTGGAGTTATGGATTCATGTTAGCCTCCATGTGGATGCTGGGAATTGAACCCAGGTCCTCTGTAAGAACAAGTTCTCTTAGCTGCTGAGCCATCTCTCTAGCCCTGAAATATGAAGTTCTTATTTTGTTATTGAACAATCTGAAACTCTCATTGGTTCTTGACTTTGGTGTGTGTGGCAGCAGAGAACATATGCTTCTACAGTGTCTCATACCTTTCTTTGATCTTGGTCAAAGACCTTGTTATGCTAAGAGGACATTCAGACGTTGCCATAGCAGGGATCATCTGGAATCTTCAGAGGAAACAGTGCCCCCAAACTTTTAGGTTGAGGCACCCACAAATGTGCCTGGGATAGAGCCAGGTGTAAGCATTAAAGTAGGTGAGTTTCTGCTTCCATAGCCTCAGGGAACTCTTGGTGCCTTCAGTGCTGGGAACAGGTTGGAGGCTGAGAGAAACCTGGTGTGGAACAGGGAAAAGCAGAGCCCAAATCTCAATGCTTTGCATAGTTCTTTTCTCCTCTTGGCCTTCTGAGGAAAATGTTCAGTCAGAACAGGTAAAGGAAGGGGTCCTTAAGAACAGCAATGCACTGTGGATGAATCATTTAGCTTTTACAGATACTTCTAAATAAGATTAACAAAGTTATCTAATCTCTGCAGAAGTCTCTGTGTGTGTGTGTGTGTGTGTGTGTGTGTGTGTGTGTGTTCTATTTTGGTTTTCTTTGTTTCTGTGTGTGTGTGTGTGTGTGTTCTATTTTGGTTTTCTTTAGTATTGCCCAGTGTTGAATGTTTCCACCAGTAGTCTAGATTGCCAATAAAATGAGCTTCATATTAAAAGATATTTGCACCTGGCGTGGTGGCGCTCGCCTTTAATCCTAGCACTTGGGAGGCAGAGGCAGGCAGATCTCTGTGAGTTCAAGGCCAGCCTGGTCTATAGATCAAGTTCCAGGCCAGTTGGGGCTACAGGGAGACCCTGTCTCAAAACAAAACAAAACAAAACAAAACAAAATATCAAAAACAACCAAAATTTTAAAGATTTAAAAAATAGCTGACAATTGCTTTTCTATCATCACTTGAAACAACCCATCTGCTACACATTGTCAGCACTTTACAATGGACAGGATATGCCATATTTCACATTAGTGGGAACAGTTTCTGATAGGTGTCGCTGGCATCCTCATTCTAGTTTCAGTGAGAGGAGCATTTTGAATTCTGCCTACAAAGGGATAACACATAGCATGCAGTTTCTTTCACACACACACACACACACACACACACACAAATAAAACCTGCGACTTCCATCTTGTGCTCAAATTGTCCTTCTTAAAAGGCACATGGCCTGGGGCCAATTTTACAATGAATGACACTAAAATACTTCAAAATAAATGAATGTGATATTTCTGCAATCCTGTAAGCCTATTAAAAGTCTGGTTTATTTTATAGTGCTCTTTCATATCTTCCAGTGAGATTTTCCTTGAATCTGATAATATACAGGCCTTACTGTGAAGATCTTTAATAGCAACTCCAAAACTATGCTTGCTTAAGGAACTCATTGCTGCTGGTGAGCTAGAACTCAGTGTGACAACAGGTGGTAGGGAGACTGCTGACCAAGGAGCAGCAATGATACCAAGCCAGGAGAGCTGAGGGAGAGCTGTGCCAGCTCCAACGAAGAGCACCAACACCCAACACAAGAGCCCTGGGATGCTCAGAATGCCCGTGCTGAGCTTCGGAGTTGACAGTTATCTAGATGGTAGTGAGCTGCCCCTGTTGGAGAGGAAGCTTGGACACAGGCAGTACAGGGATTCAGGAACCTCCAAATCTACCTGCATCTTTGGGATAAGACTTAATAGAGTCATTTTTCAGTGGTGCCACATAATCTTAGCTCATGGAATATCTTGAAACATACTCCTTTGACCCCTTTAAGGATTTCACCAGGCAATTGACATCATCTTACACTTTGTTGTTGTTTTTTTTTGTTTTTTGTTTTTTGTTTTGTTTTTTTTGTTTTTTTGTTTTTTGTTTTTTTTGGTCTTTTTGAGACAGGATCTCCCTGTAACCCCAGCTGGCCTGGAACTCGCTCTGTAGACTAGGCTGGCCTTGAACTCACAAAGATCCACCTGCCTCTGCTTCCCAAGTGCTAGGGTTAAAGGCGGGTACCACCATGCCCAGCCATCTTACACTTTGTAACAAGATCAATCTCCACATAAATAAAATAGGTGCTATTACAAAGAAAATTTCTACCCAGTTATCTTCTTCTAGGTCCTTAGTTTCAGTAATGTGGTTATGACTAGTGCGGATCTAACAATTGGACAAAGATACTTCCCTATGGAACATGCTCTTAGGCATTGATAAATGCTGCACATACAGCATCACTTTGGAGCAGAGCAATACTGCTACCCCACATCCCTTCTTTTGAGGACCATGCTCCACCGATGGTGTCTCTCTCACTAAGAGCAGAATTTCAGGTCTTCACAGAGATATATATCCCTCTCTGATACGAAGTTGTTGGGATGCTGACATGGTTCCCTGTTTACTTGCCTGAGTCTTCAGAGGCCTTCTCTCATTCTCCTAGGAGCCAGTCATGGCACGTAATACATAATCTAGAGAGCTGAAGAAGTCCAAGAGGCAGCACTGTGAAATGAACCTGGAGATGTGGCTGGGATTTCCACTGGGAGACTCCCAGGAAATCCCAGCAACACAAGTGGAGCTACTATGGAGGGACTCTGCGGGCCTGGGACCTCCTTTCAGACTAATTCTAGGCTCTTCAAATATCAGAGCAGCCTGTTCCCATGTAGCACTTAGGGGATGGGTGGTGGAAAGAAAGTACATGTTTGATTTAGAAAGAACAAGGAGAAAAATTATAGGTGTTTGAAGGAAAGCACTTTTTAAAAAGTGTAAATTCTCTTTTATTATAACACAGCTAGGCTTAATTTTCTATGACAAGTGCTCATCTTTAGAAAAGGCATCCATCTAAATAACTGTTCTTAACTATAAATGTCTTTGTTAATGGATAGATCCGGCTTGATCAGTTTCCAGGAGATTCAAGTATTGATTATGTTTAAGTGTATAACAAACATACTCACGATTCAAGATCCCAGAAAGAATGCTATTCATAGGGGAAATCTGGGCTCTGTCACTCCCCTTTTGGAAGGCTGTGCTTTAAATCTCAAGCACACTGGAAGGTGTTTCAGAGGGCAGATACATGAACGTGTTGGGGCTGGTCCTGTGGCTCATACCTGTGGTTTAAAGGTCCTCAGGTACTCTTGCTCAGGCATTGAATCTTTTTTGGGCTTGCTAGAGATGTACACAAATATCTCCCTCAACAACCCATGGTCCCCTTGAACTTCAGCAGTAAAGGTTTGAAGAATTCCCAGTCCATATTTCCAGCAGCTCAGCTCCTAAGAGCTGGCTTGAGTTGGCTCAGGCAGTGGTGGGGTACAAGATGGGTTAAGGGAGAGAGCTCTGGCCAAGGCTCTCCTTCCAAGGGGTGGGGGACAATAGGAGATCAGGTCAAGGAGCCAGCCAAGCCTGCTGGAACAGCGCTCTGGAGCTTGCCCATGGCAGCCTGTAGAGCCATCAACTGTTCCTCAGCACATGGGAGCCAACTCCAGATAGACAACTGACACAGATGAAGTAGGACACCAGAGTTCCCAGTGGTCCCTCAGCACATCATCCAATGACCAGGAAGTTGTCATTCTCTACATAAATGAGCTTCCGTTTAGCCCCAGTCTGAAAGGCAAATTCCTTGTTCTTAGGGGGCATATGAATGAGGCACCCAATGCTTCACAGAGTATCTCTGCTCTTTTCCCCTTTAGGACCTAGATAGGTGGCTACGGAGCAGACTTACTAAGTCAGAATCTCGTGGCCTCAAAGTCACAATGTGTATTTACATGCTCTCTAGATTAATTTTTTTTATGAACACTCAAATTTAAGAACACTAAGAGCCGATATTTCAAAACACATCTTTACATTTTTGCGATTGTTTGACTGATTGATGATACAGGATGGATATCCATAATTTGACATACTTGAGATCACAGTGTTTCAGATGAGAGAGAGAGAGAGAGAGAGAGAGAGAGAGAGAGAGAGAGAGAGAGAATATGAATTGCTGTTAGGCATTCCTAACCCCAAAATCTGAAATTTAAAGTGGTATAAAATTGGAACTTAAAAAACTTGTTAACTGGGGCTGGAGAGATAGCCTAGTGGTTAAGAGCGCCGACTGCTCTTGCTGAGGACCTGGGTTCGATTCCCCAGCACCCACATGGCGGCTGAGAACCGTCTTTAACTCCAGTTCCAGGGGAATCCGACGCCCTCTTCTGACCTCCGCAGCATTGCACGACACGGGTGCACAGACCTGCATGCTGACAGTACATTCATACTAGAATAAATAAAAATTTAAAAATTTTAAAAAATTTAAAAAACCTCATTAACTGAATTTGTGTATGTTTCATAGACAATGTCCTAATAATCTTTACACCCCTTCCCCATCAGCACTCTCTCATAGTCCCCCACTGGATCTCGTGCATTCTGTCATTTATGTGAAGGCATAGCAAGTCCTTAGTATTCCCTGACATCCTTCAGTTCATCCACTGGGATGTAGTCAGCAGATAGAGATAGAGAGTCACTCACTTAAAGATCATCAGCTCAGCTGGGCATGGTGGCGCATGCCTTTAATCCCAGAACTCAGGAGGCAGTGAGTTCAAGGCCAGCCTAGTCTACATATCGAGCTCCAGGCCAGCTAGGACTAAGGGGAAGCCGTGTCTTAAAAAGACCACCCCCCCAAAATAAAAAGATCAGCTCTTCCTCACTCAGCAATAATCAGCTCCCAATAATTCTTTGGTTAAGATTGGGGCCTGCTACCCATTTCCACAGTTCTAGGCTGGGTTGCTGTCTGCCTGTGTTTGCATGGATCTTGTGCATGCTCTCAACATTGCTGTAAGGTCATATGCGCAAGGTCCCAGGAACCTGTAAGACTGCATCCCTGTAGTCATGCACCCCCTCCCATGGCTCTTACAATATTTTGTCCCCCTCTTCTGCAATGGTCCCTGAGCCCTGGATGGGTTAAGTTTAATATAGGAATCCTGTCCAAGGACCCACACTTTGCAGACTCTTATTTTCTATGCTTTGGCCATTTGTGGCCCTTTGTGTATTCATTGTCCTCTTGCATGACGTTATCTTCATTAGTGAGAGTTGAAAGATGTATTGCCCCTTGTTCCACTAGGTTCCATAAGCCTTAGGTGTAGAGGTTCCATTATAGATCTGTCATTTAGGGTTGGGCATTTCATAGGCATTTAATCTCTGCATGTGACCAGTTATGGAACTTGTAAAAATCTCTATCTGTTGCAAAAGAAGCTTTGATGTGTGGTAACTAGCATACTTGTCTGTAAATACAAGGATCCATATTTAGCACATACTAAGAAATTACATTATCTAGGGATTTGACTGCCTTGGGGTTTTCTCTAAGATCTATGATCTCTTCAGACATGTGTATTGGCTATGTTACAGTACCACACATGAATTCCCACCCATTTCATGGGCTTTAAATCCAATTAGGTAGCTGTTGATTGCCCCCAAGATAAAATTGCCACTACTGCCCCAATACAGTCTGCTATGCCAGTCATTGTTGCGGTTATTAGGACTTAAAGCTCAGGGTGGACCTTGATTGATGTTCTCCCTTATCAGCTTCCATAGTATTCTCCAAAACTGTGAGAGATAGCCTTCAGGTAGGTAACTTCTGGGTCATTCCAGCTCCACTGCTCCAAGTCCTGTGTCTGAAGTATGCCCTATCTCAGCAATAAATTCTTTCCTTCAAGCTCTTGGAGCCAATCGGAAGGCTATGGTAATAGTCTGTATAATATTGTGAGTCTCTTGGACTACCCTGGCCAACAACTCAAAGGGAAGTATCTCCTATAAAGTATTGCTTATTGATAGCCTTCAGCTATACACGTGGGCTCATGTAAAGATATCATATGTGTGATTTTTCCATATGGTTTTGAACTAATACCTTTCCCTCTGTTTCTTCACATCAACTAAATGTTATTTACTCTTTCTTCTCTCTCTCCATGTGTCACATGGTTCTGCAGTCAGATGTCACTTGATTCTGCTGAGGAAGTTGGCCACCAGCGGCTTCTCCCTGGGGAATTGGCACCCTTCACAGGTACCAGCTGGCTGCAGAAATATCCACTTGGCTGCCAAATCTGGGCAGCTGATAGCCTCTCAGACTTAGGCTGGAAGGCTGATGGCCCTTCCTTATGGCCTTGAATCAATTAACTCCACAAGTCAGGGGCCTGATAACCTCAAGACTCGAATTTCAGACTGGTGCCTGATAGGTGTCCTCCAGTCTCTCCCACTAACAAAACAACTCAAGTCTGATGGACTTCTGATTACACACATGTGAAATAATGGACTGGGAAACTTGGTAGATGGTAAACGTAATGAAGAATCCATTTTATTGTAAGCAGAAAATCACTTATATAGGCAGAATGACGTCATCTTCCAGCAGCCAATCCCACACCCCTTGTGTCACACGCTGTATCATGAGCTGCTGCTCTCCCCCTGCAGCAAGTGCTGCTCTCATCTACAGGGTGGGGTCAGGTGCAGACTTGCAGGCAGGCAATTAAGATACTGGCAGCAGCCACATGTGGCCTGCATTTGCCTACATCCATGTATAACCCTTCCTCCTCCCTTTCCAGTTGAAGTGTCTCCATTTCCCCCCGTTTCACCCTTGATAATACCTGTCTCCTATGGTCTACCCTCTCTTGAGCTCATTGGTTCCCTTTACCTCCATAGGTCCACGTACAACCTTTCTTCTCTTCCTTCTATTTAGATACCCTCATTTTACCCACTTCCCCCTTGATAACACCTGTCTACTGTTCTTCTCTCTCAGGTTCCTGTTACCTCCCTGGTTCCTTTCCATTTTCCTGGCTCCTGCAGGATACAGACTCACATACAAGGATTCAGTGCTAGGATCCCAAAATGAGGAACAACATACATAGTTTGTTTTTCTGAGTCTTGTTACTTCATTTAGTATAACAGTTTCCAGATCCACCCATTTACCCGCACATTTAATGATTTCATCTTTCTTTACCCCTAAGTAGAACTCCATTGTGTAAATGTGCCACATCTTCATTAGCTACTCATCAGTTGAAGGGCACTTAGGTTGCTTCCATCTCTTAGCTACTGTGAAAAGAGAAGCAACAAACATGGATGTACAAGTATCTCTACTATAGGATGAAAACCTTTTTTTTTGTATATGCCAAGGAGTAGTATAATCGAGTCATATGGTAGATTCATATTTAGTTTTTTGAGAGTTCTCTACACCGATTTCCATAGTGGTGGCATGAACTTAATCCCAATGAATCTCAGTGAATAAGCACTCTCCTTTCCCCACATCCTCTCCAGCATTTGGTATCCTTTGTGCTCTTGATCTTACTTGGGTAAAGTGAAATCTTAAAGTGATTTTAATTTGAATTTTCCTAATTACTAAGGATGTTGAACAGTTTTTAAAGTGTTCTTAGTCATCTTTATTTCTTCTTTTGAAAATTCTCTATTCAGATCCTTAGCCCATATTTTATTTAATTTTTGATAAATTATTTTAATGTGCTTGTATTAGTCACTTTTCTGTTGCTGTGATAAACCACCATGAGCAAAAGAATTTATAAAAGGAAGAGTTTATTTGAGCTTACTATTGACGGTTCCAGGGTAACAGAGTCCATTGTGTCAGGAGGCATGGTGGCTGGGGCTGGAGCAGCAAGCCGAGGGTCACATCTCGCAATGAGCACAGGAAGTCAAGAGAGAGCGACTGGAGACCGTAAGGCTCACGTAAGCTCACTAAGCCTGCTCCCAATAACGTACTTCCTCTAGCATGGCCACACCTTCTAAGACCTCCAAGAACAGTGCCACCAACTGGAGACAAATGTCTGAATACTTAAAGCCTATGGGGGACACTCATTCAAACCACCACAGTGCTCTTATGTGTTATTTGTCTAATAGTATTCAGACATATGAAGATAATTATTTTTTGTAATTTTAATTGAACTTCTGTGTATTTTATACAGAACTTCTTAATCATCTTTATACTTCTTCCTCATTGACACCCTTCCATAGCTCTCCACTAGAATTTATGCATTCTATCATTTGTGTTAAGGCCTATCCTGTCAAATCAGTGTCCCCAGACATCTCTCAGTGCAAGTTCATCCACTGAGGTCTAGTCAACCTATTTAGAGGTGCTCTTTCTTTTTCTGTTTCTTTTAGGTGTATGAGTGAATGGCCAGCATGTATATAAGGACACCATGTTGTGTAATGCCCACAGAAGTCAAAAGAGGACACTGGATCCTCTAGAACTAGAGTTATGAATGGTTATTAGTCACCATGTGGGTGCTGGGAATTGAACCCAGTTCTCTGTAAGAGCAGTAAGTGCTCTTAACCACTGAGCCACAATTATTCTCTAGCCCCCACAATTATTTCTTAAAATAATAAAGAAGTGACCCTTTAGACCTTAGAAGGCACCCAGTGTGTCCATTTGCAAGGTGAATGCTTCCAGTGCTAGATTTTTATGTGCAAGGAAAATCTACCAGCTCAGAGAACCTAATGACTTGAAATTAGTATATATATATACAGACCGTGGATCTCCAAGTGATGCACTGAGCTGTAGACACTGGCAAACCCCAAGGGAAAGGCAGATATTTACTGAGCATAATGGCTTAAGAAATAAGGCAAATCCCCATGCTGCTTATGGGTCCAGATGGAGTTGTTTATATAAATGATATTTTATAGTAGTAATATAATGTTGTCTTCCCTAGAATGAAATAGTTAGTAGCCTACAGAAATATTCTAAGCATAAAATTCTCTCTTAAGGAATAAAATATTCATCATTTCTAAGAGCCAGTCATGTAATTGTATTTTATGAAACAACTTTTCATTCTTCTTTTATTTTGGATTTCTTTGCACACTACACTAATAACATTTATTTAGCTACTTATAGCTCTACCAATCCAGAAAGGCAATATCCTTGTTTTATTTCATCTTGAGGGCCCTCAATAACCAATATTGGATTGTCAAAGTTTTCACACACAGAAGGAAGCAAAGAAAATAAATTAAAATGTGAGCTGTTATTGGCTTTCTGTGGTGAGAAAATAAAATAATCTTGTTTTTACTCTACATTTTCTAAATAAGATATGATTACTGTATGTTTCTTTGAAATTAGTAAAATTAAAAATGCCTTTATATTTAATATTTGATTTTAAACATCAATGTAAATCTCATAAGGAAGTTAGGTGAGGATTAGTCATATTTCCAGTGTTATAATTTGAATCTGAAATGTCTCCCACAGGCTAATGTCTATAATACTTGTTCCCTCGTTGGCAGTGCTATTCTTCAGAGACTGGAACTCAGAGACTGGCAGAAGTGGTTCAGTAGGAGGCAGCCTTGGCAGGTCATACCTAGCCCTGGTTCTTGTCTCTTGCTCTACTTCCTGGTCCCCAGGGTGTGAGCAGCCTCAGCAATATGCTCCCAGAGCTGCTGCTGCTGTGATCGTGCTGCTGTGCCGTGATGGATGGAACCCTCTGCAATTATAAACCAAAATAAATATTTCTTCACTTAATGGTCAACACCTCATTTTGAGGAAAGGATGATGTTAGCTAACTTCTGGACTGATCCACTGTTACACTGGTATGAGTATAGATCACCTTCTGCACTGCTGGCTTCTGACCCCAGGTTTTTACAGATGGACTTAAGAGGCTGTTCACTGATGCATGCCTATATAAACAGTTAATGAAGCCAGTTTTAGGGGCTGTTCAAGTATTTAACAACTGATAGATAAGAGCACCAGACAGTCAAGAAGGATGGCAGATATTGACCTGCATATCTGCTCCAGTGCCCACCTGCTGCAAATGGATGCGCTTGTTCTTGATTAGACTTTATAAATGGTGCTTTATATGAATATCTCTTTTTTCTTTGATAATGTCAATGTACATAAGTCTTGGGCACAATACTACGGAACCAAAAGAATATACACAGTCTTCCTGGACACAAGTGTTTTCAGATGGACTGAGGCCTGTTTTTCTCAGGCTCACTGGAGTAGCTCAGATTTCACAACCAAATGTTGACCTGGATGCAAAGAGTATCGATTACGAAGAAATGCACATCTGACTTCCAATTTCTGCATGAGACATTGTCTCCTACTCTATGAAGAGAACTCTTTAAAAATTACTATTTTGGGACAGTTGAGATGGCTCAGCCAGGAAAGGCCCCTCTACCAAGCCTGATGACTTGAGTTCAATTCCTAGAAAATTCATACAACAGAACCAACTCCCAAAAGTTGTCTTCTGACCTCCACATACCCACCGTGGCACACCTACACATGCAAAATAAATAAATATAAATGTAATAAGGACACGTTTAACAATAGTATTTTCTTTCTTTCTTTCTTTCTTTCTTTTTTTTTTTTTTTTTGGTCTTTTTGAGACAGGGTCTCCCTGTAGCCCCAAATAGCCTGGAACTGGCTATGTAGACCAGGCTGACCTTGAACTCACAGAAATCCACCTGCCTCTAACCTCCCAAGTTCTGGGATTAAAGGCAGTTGTACCACCATGCCCAGCTATAATACTGTTTTCCTCCTCCAAATTGTGCCTGAATTATTTTAATTAGTGATTGAAAGGTATGTGTAGGAGGCCACTGCATGGCCAGGTAGGACTGTGAACTTAGTATGAGGAAGGCTGCATGCAGTTCTCTAAGAGCCCTTACAATCTGAAACATGAAGGAACTTATTGATTTTTTCACTGGACCATAATTCAGCTCATTGAAATTTAATACTCTTTTGAAGAATATTCATCTAAAGGATTAGCAACTCATCCTACATACTTTCAAAGACATTATCAGAATGTGGATGTACATGTGTTAACTCCCCACCTTACCTCGTCCCTGGAGTGACAGATGTCTCCTTATTCCAGTGTCACTGTGTTGAGCCAAAATGAGGGAGGAGTTTTCATTCTCATGCTGCTGAAAACTCTTGACTCTTTCCTGGCAAGAAATATCCTGTCAATCTCAGCAATGGAAATAATCTTGGACAGTTAAGTAATTGACTATATACATTGTAAATACCCTAAAAGTGTTTGCAGATTTCATCAAAAGCCCAAACTTTTTTTTTTACTTAAGACCAGGAACATGGCAGGAAAGGAAATTAGAGGAAGGAAGCCTCCATCCTCTTTTCGGAGTCTCTGTAATTTTCTATGAAGATTTTCACTTTGATTATGCTTAGTAACACCATATGCTGGAGTGGAGCAGGAGATCAAAGACTCCAGCCACAGCACTGGAGCCCTCGCTGCAGGCAGAATTAAATATTTCTGTTAGAAGAATGCTAATAGATCGAAGCAGACACCTCTCCAGGCCTCCTTTTATTCTTAGTTTAGTTCCAAAATAAAATGGAGAAACCCGAACATGAATTCTCTTCGCATCTTCTTCATTTTTATAGTATTCTTCTGATTGGGAAAAATTGTTAGGACTTAGATATTTAGAAGGAAAGAATTTTTAAAGCTTAATGCAAATTGCTAGGTTTTATACTGTGCATGGCCTAAGAACTTTGGAGAGAAAGGGCTTGCAACAGGCCACGGTTCTTTGGTTAATAAGAACACAGATTTTTTTTTTCCCATCTGTCTTTTTAGAATCTTCTATCAGCATTTTATACAATGAACAAAAATCTTTGATAAAATAATATGATGTCATATACATTCTCACATTTTCCACTGAGTTGCCCCAGTCTCCTCAGTTACAAATGGTCTTTCATGTCAACTTTTTCAAAAATCAATCTTGGTAATGGAAATGACCTTAGATAGTCAGTTTCCTCTATGCAGAGTAAATATCCCCAAAGCTTTCACAAATATCATAAACAGTCAAATGTTGGTCATAAACCAACAATGTGATGAACACAGGGTGATAAGAGGATGGCATGTATTTGCTACACCTCTGCCCTTCAAAGGCATCAGTAGCCCATGACTCATTTTCTCTTCCGTAAAAAGGAACAAATCATATTTGCTCAATGTAAGAGTTTTGGAAAATGTATGTGAAAGTCCTGAGCACATAGCACGTGTTAGGAAACGTGAGAGTCTTCTCAATGAAGGGTCTTGAGGGCAAGATTGAGCCCCATGTAGTGTTGTGGTGTCTCGTGTAACCAAACAAGAGTCTTTACTTAAACTATAGGCCTTTAATAAATATTAGGTTGAACAGTCTCAGTCTATTTGGGCTACTATAACAAAATACAAGGGATTGGATAGCTTATGAAGGACAGACACCTGCTGATCACAGATCTGGAAGCTGGCAAGTCCAAGATTGATGTGATGGTGTGTTCTTTGCCTAGTGAGATCTGCTCTCTGTTCCCATGGGGATTCTTTGACCGTTCTAACCTCCGGAGGGAAGGAATGCTCTGTCTGTCCATGGCAGAAAGTATGGAGGAAACTAGTCTGCTCCCTCTGTCAAAGCATTTCATAAGGGCACCTACTCCCTTCATGTCTCAGTCACCATCAACACTCAGTCACCACTCAAGGAGCCATGCCCCCCCTGTCACTCTGACCATACCTCCACTGCCACACTGAGCACACTTGCATCTCTGGTACCCATTCAATCCACAGCAAGGAGGAAGCACACGTTCAGGTATTCTGCTTTGGCCATGGGTATGTGTCTATCTTTTACTTGTTTTATTTTTCTTCTCCAGGCTGCCTGGCCCCAAGCACATAGCTTTCACCAAGCGGATTCTCCCTGGAAAGCTGATCAGACAGGCCCAGGCCTTCCCTGACATCATCCTCATACTTCCAGTCCTTCTACCACAATGGACACAGATTTCCTGCCTTATGAGGTGATCCATTTGTAGTGTATCCATGTTTTCCCAGTTATGTCATCTGTCATGGCCTTGGTGATATGCCGGGTAGGGAGTAGGTCCTGTAGCCAGGCTGGCACTCAGTACCAATTCCCAGTCAGGGATTCACAGTATACAGTAGCCGATTCAATGCTTTGAGATATCCTGGTAATTATTAAGAAACATACTAGGGGGGCTGGAGAGATAGCTCAGCAGTTAAGAGTGCCGACTGCTCTTGCAGAGGACACTGGTTCGATTCCCAGCACCCACATGGTGGCTAAGAACCATCTTTAACTCCAGTTCCAGGGGAATCCTACGTCCTCTACTGACCTCCTCGGCATTGCATGGCATGTGTGCACAGACCTACATGCAGACAGTACATTCATACACATAAAAAATAAATAATTTTTTTAAAAGAGAAAAGAGAAACATACTAGGGCTGTCAAACAAGACTGTTGGCCTAGTTCAAGGGATGCTGGGTTAAATACTCTGCCAGAGTTCTTCCCTTCCAGCTTTTAATATCAAGTTACTGGTTGAATTACTTTACTGGAACCTTTTCAATTCATTGGAAGTTGCTAGTGATACAGGGCTTTAGGTAGGGTGTTTTAATTTTTTTATTTTATTTTATTTTTGGTAGGGTGTTTTATTTAAAAGTCTGCATGCTGTACAGTGGATGGTACTTTTCCACACTGTGCTTAGGTGTTCACAACAACTCATGGCATCAACTTGTCTAATAAGGATCCATATGAGGAGGATAATATGCACTGAACCTGTCAGCTGTCTGTCACAGTCCTGCAAAGCTGCTTTGCTTTGCTCTTAAGCTGTCAAAATAAATTGCTAGACATTTCTTTCCACAAGGACATAGGTGTTAGAACTACACAGCTGAAAACACCATTTAGCATACCAAGGATTCTAGGCTGAAATAACTGTTGACTCTTTGAAAGTATTATTAACCACATCCTAGCACAGATGGGGTGTTTCCTGGGGACTTGGCCATTTGTGAAAGAGTTACAGGGTAATTACTCTAGTATGCTCAGGTGTAAGAACCCGTGTTAATCAGTATGTGACTCCCCATTATTCTTTGAGGTGATGGCATGTAAGTACCAGCTTAACTAAAATTCCAGGTTCATTTTCCATCCAAAACAGGTGTCTACAAACATCTTCCAGCATAATAACCATTAATGACTGGCATTGCATGTTGATCCTGTGGCAGATACAGCTCTAAGTCCTCTAGAAGCATTAAATCATTTAACCCCCAACAACCCCATAGGGAAAGAAAAATTATTCATCATATCTCCTGGAGACCGCAGCTGAAGCAAAGAAACTGAATAACTGGCACATGGTCACACAGCTAGAAAGAGACACAGCTGGGACTTGAACTCACAAATTCCCAAGCATCCTTTCACATGATTCTTTGATCACAGTGCTTTTGTCATTATCATGAGAGTCACTTTTGGATACATAAATACATTTTCAGAATGTCATCTTCCCTTTCAAATACATTGTTCAAAGTATAATATTTTGAAATATGAACTTGCAGTGGAAAATTTCAAAACCATATCCTGCCACATAATTCATTATTTTCTTCATTCTTACAATTGGTATGCACTCATGATATCTACGATATTACCACTTGCTACGTCACTTTATAGTAGCCTCTTTCTATTATGGAAGCAGTAGACATGCACTGTAGAAACTCAGAAAAGAGTTATTAGCAACAATAAGAATATAGACTATTGTATTCCTCCTAGAAGGCTCAATAAATGCTTCTCAAAAATGTCTACATCTAATACCTGAAACCTATCAATAGTTTAATTTCATCACAAAGGGAAATAAAGGTCAATGGAACTAAGGTTGCTGATCAGTTAACTTTAAAATAGGGAGAGAATCCTAGAGTATCTGAGTGGCTATAATGTAACCATCTAAGTCCTTAGATCTGGAGCAGGGAGGCAGAAAGCTCAGAGTTCCATATTGCATTAGCTCTTGGTTGTCCATTATAGCTAGATGGCAGGGCCCTGTTGTTAAAAGCACCACTTACTTTGGATATGGGACATAGATAAATTAACCTCTATTGACCAGGTAATTCTTTCCTTACTGGCTAGCTTGCATATACCAAAAGGTGCTATGCAAACTGTTAGGGGAGAAAAGATATCAATGTTCTTACCCAGAGCTGGACCCATGCACACCACTCTATGGACCCACTAGGCAAGATGTCCTCACTGGTGCAGTAGTGTAATAACAGTTATGGGGATACCAACCACTTTGTGATTGGCTAAGAGGCCTGCTCCCCATGAGGAATTTCACACCTGGCACTGTAAACCTAGTCAAAAGCTCATGACAGAGATGGAGATCATAGGCCGTGAGGGTAAACCTACTTTTAACCTACTGTTAAGTCATACTATCAAACTGCCTTCTAAATATTTATATTTACACCCATAGATTTGTGTTGCACTCAACTTGGTCAGAGAAGCTTCTTTTTGCTCTGGATATAGTTAATACAGGCTTATAACTTGTCAAAGGGCCAAGTATAAATAACTGTGAATATTCAGCTGTGCATGGATCATCTTTATTTAACCCCCTTCCATCCAAGGCTCAGGGAACATCACAGTACAGTGGATGAAAGAATGTAAGAGCTGATAGATATGGCAGAGACTGTGAAATGCTGAGCTCTGGATATGACGTGGCTGTTCCATGCATCAATGCACAGTAACTATGGTTACTATACAAGACCTGTTAAGCCAGTGAAAATTCCAACATGAGTCAGGGAGGGACACCGAGGCCTCACCCTTGGTGGAGGAGCTACTGACAGTGGACGATTGCTACAGGAGAGGGAGCCACTCTTCTTTGGGGACAAGTCTGTTAGGTTGTCATGCATCAGTGGATGGCCTTATAACCATGCACAAATGGTCAACACCAATTGGACTGAGGAGGCTACCAACAACAAAAACAAACAAAATGGAAGACATGAAGTTGGGAGAGAAACAGGGTGGAGGGAGACAGTGTGGAGATGGGGCTGGGGGGAGGTAATGATGGGCGGATACAGTCAAAATGCATTCTGTAAATTGCAAACTTCCCAAGAATAAATTTAACAGTAATAAAAATTAAAAACTAGCACATCAACCAACAAGAGTCTAACTTGAAATAAATATATTTCTAGATCTTTTTATATAAAAATCATTTTCTTAAAAACCATAGTGTTGTAAACTCCTTGTCCGTGTTTGTTTTCCATGTGATGATATAATAACCAAGGCGGCTCAGTAAAAGGAGGGAAGATTGTTCTGATTTACTGTAGGAATGACTTCTATAAAATGGACATAATCTATGAGCTGGACAGATGGATCAGTGGTTAAGAGCACCCACTGCTCTTGCAGAGGACCCAGGTTTGATTCCCAGCACCCACATGGCGGCTAAGAACCATCTTTAAGCCAGGTGTGGTGGCACATGCCTTTAATCCTAACACTAGGGTGGCAGAGGCAGGTGGATCTCTGTGAGTTCAAGGCCAGCCTGGTCTATGGAATGAGTGCCAAGCCAACTGGGGCTATAGGGAGACCCTGTCTCAAAAAGACAAAAATAAATAAATAAGAAATAAAATAAAATGGACATAATATGGACAAAGGAATTTTAATCAATCCCAACAAAACCTTGTGTTCTTGTGCCTTGTGACCTGGGTACCTGATCTTGTTTCCTAGGCAACCTCAATTTGGTACTCTACCCAAAAAGATATGAACAAGAGTGGGTATGCTTGACAATTAATGTATCAAAGCTTGAAAGCCTGTACACCCATCTTCATTGCACACAGTGAAGACTGGAAAGGATTCATGACCTTGGGAAAAGAAGATATTCTAGAACTAGGAATGAAAAAGCAGGATGCTCTGTTAAGATACGGGTGGAGCCAAGCTTATCCATCCCCAACTGAAGCTGGAGAAACCACTTTGAAGAAAATCATGTGAGGGGTCTGGTTTGCAGAAATAGTTCTGCAGATGGTTCCATCAGCACAGTTCCAGGAGACAGATGGTTCCAAGAGATCTCTGGGAGAACAAGTGTCCCTCAAGTCTGGGCCCACTCTTAAAGACTAAATTTAGGAGTCAGTCAGAATTTTTATTCATGTAATTGTAATTTTGGTGTAGTAATGTCACAACCTATAGCTCCAGAGGTTCCAGAGCATGGTGAAGCATCTTCTTAGCTTCTGATGACAGGCATGTACTGTTCCGTGTATGGTAGGAAAACAAAAGGGAAGTGAAAATGTATAGAAGAGATCACATAATGAGAGGAAGCAGCAGAAAGCCAGCATGCTTGCTTATGAATTCATTCTCACAATCACTAATCCACTCTCATAGGAACTCTGCTCTTCATGAGGATGGATGTGGTATAATAGCCTCAGAAGGTCCCATGACCTCCCTACCCTGTTCATGACCATGACTTGGTGGGAGCAAACCATATCCAAATTCCAGGGCTATTTTCTTTTAGTAGTTCTCTTCTCTGGCAATGCATTTTCATTTTGTATCTAATACTCAACACTCAAATTACCTGATTATCAAGGTATCAGGAGTCAAGTCAGGAATATGGATTATCTCCAGTTTATCCATTGCCTGGGTATTTCAGCATTTAAAACTGCTTTTGTTTTCCATCTACTCATTTTCCTGTTTAGTGTCTACCTGAGTGCTTCTCTGTGTTGTCCATTTTAGTTTGTTCCCATTCCTTGTATATTCTATAACTGGAATTTAGATCTAAGAGTATTGTTAATTACTCAATATATTTAGTCTAGACCTCACCTTGGACGCCATGGTGTGTTTCATTTGACATTGTATAAGAAGGTACATACTTCACAGTGTCCATTATGAGTAAAGCTCACTCTGAAGGACTCCATTCATCAAAATTTCCAAAGAGAGAAATCAGAACAATAATTGGCTGGGAATAGCAAGAGTTGATAGGACTAGATTCTCCAGGATTCTCCAGATGATGGCAATATTCTGAGTCTTCTCTGAGTTACAGAAGGACCTCTCAAGCACTCTGCTACTTGTAAACAAGAAAGTACTTTGTATGGAGTAGCTTTAGCCCAATACAGATGTCAAATTACTCTTCACATTTTCATCTAATGGTCAAATTCATCTCTCAGTTCTTGCTTGGACTGATGGTATTCATTAGAAACTGAAAGTAGGGCTGGAGAGATGGCCTAGCGGTTAAGAGCTCCGACTGCTCTTGCAGAGGACCCGGGTTCGATCCCCAGCAACCACATGGTGGCTAAGAACTGTCTGTAACTCCAATTCCAGGAGAACTCCAGTTCCAGGGGAATCCGACACCCTCTTCTGACCTCCGCGACATTGCACAACACGGGTGCACAAACCTACATGCAGACAGTACATTCATACACATACAAAAATAAATTTAAAAAAATAAAAAAAAAGAAACTGCAAAGTAGTGATTCACGTAATGTGGTCCTTTGTTTTTATAAGTATTAACTGCCATACCTCGAGGGAGACATGGAGGATGAACGTTGAATAGGGGCTTTCCCTAATAAACCAGGTGCTCAGTGCTTGAAAAAAAAATTTTGTACTGAGGAAACAGGAAAATGCTTTATTCTTCAATCAACAAATTTCAAAGATGGACATTAATAACTGATGGTGACAACTGAGTTTTTCTGGTTATCACTCATTTATTTATTTATTTATATGGGTTAAGTGTAGTGGTATGTAGCCAGCACCCTGCATGTTTCAGAGTTCACATGGAGGTCAGAAGACTAGTTATCTGAGTTGATTCTCTCCTTCAACCACCTGAGTCTCAGGGATCAAACTCAGGCCATCAGGCCTGGGGACAGGTGGTGCTGGCCTTTACCTGCTCAGCCAGTTCACAGGCCCTCTGGCTATCTCTTCTGAGAATCATTCTGAGTTCACAGATTTCACAAATTGGGTATGTTTCTGTAATGTCTCTGTGTGATCATATAACCAATTTGATATATGATGGATATATGCTAAATTTGTTTTTTAAATTCTATGATCTTCTGTTAGGTGTTTACATGTATTTCCAACGTAGATAGGACTGTATATATGTATGTTTATGTATGTGTAGGCATTTATCCATATTGTAGTCCCTCTTCCTTTGTACATGCATCTTGTTATTTTTTGTTTTTTTCTTCATCATATTCATTTAATGGCCTACTTTTGTGATCTCTCTTTATCAGTACATATGACACTTTTTCATTTTCTTTTTAGAATGTCTTAGAATTCTATAGTGTAGGTATACTGTCATTTATTCAACCAGCTTCCTGTTACTTGAATTTCTTCTAATATTTCATTATATTGAATAAACTTTTATATTTATCATCTTACTTTGGGCAGATATACTTATTAGTAGTTCTTTTAGACATAGAGTAGGATTGCTGGGTAAAAATATTGTGACATCCATAATTTTCTTTATAATTTAGATTACTTGCCAAGAATTCAAAATCTTTCTAACTCAAATTTCTATGTAAAATGCATCTAAGATGTCTTGTTCTCATTAAACAAGTGACTGCACTAAAAATGCAGTCTTAGGCTTGGAGTGCAGCACAGTTATAGAGTGCCTGTCAAACATTAGAGAAAGAATGTGTTCCAGCTCTACCTCTGCAAAGACAAAACACAATTAAAAAAAAAAAGAACAAAACTGAAGTTTTAAAATAAAACCTGCTTATACCATTAAGGCAAGACTACAATGCAATGCAACTAGAAGTCTTTTGTTCGTTTTTTGTCTTTTGTTGAGACAGAGTTTCCCTGTAGCCCCAGCTGGAACTCACTATGTAGACCAGGCTGGCCTTGAACTCACAGAGATCTGCCTGCTACTGCCTCTGGAGTGCTGGAATTGAAGGTGTGTGCCACCACACCCAGCTTGCCACTAGCATTCTTATAAATTGCTGGTGGGGACATAAAGAGATACAACTATTTTAGAAACTGTTTTGCAGTTTATTTGTAGAGCTAAACCCATCTGTCTCAACTGGAAATATCCATCCTGTCCTGGTTACTTTCTATTGCTGTAGTAAAACCACTGACCAAACCAACTTGAGGAGGAAAGGGTTTGTTTTACTTTATACCTCAGAGGGCACAGTTCATCATGAGGGGAAGCCAGGGTAGGAACCTGGAGGCAGGAGCTTAAGCACAGACCTTGGAGGACCACTGTTTACTGGCTTGCTCCTCTGGCCTTGCTCAGCCTGCTTTCAACCCAAGAGCACCTACCTATGGGTGGTACCACTCAGTGAGATGAGCCCTCCGACATCACTCGGCAATCAAGAAAATACCTCTTAGACATGCTCACAGGCCAATCAGAGAGAGGAAATTCTCTAAGGAAGGTTCCTTCTTTCCAGGTGTGTCAAGTTGACAATCAAAGCTCCTCAGCACACACCCCTCCATGTTTGCCCAGGAAAAATATTTTCATTTTTAAATGTAAGAAGAGCATTCATTGTAGTCTTATTTTAATAGCCTCAAACTGACAACAGTCCAAATATCCAATGCCAGTTAAGTACATTAGCAAATTGTGGTATATAGTATAAACAAGAGGTATATGTATGGCTGGTACAGGCAGTAATGTGGATGGAACCCAAATTGCTGAGCAGTAGAGCTGAACACAGAAAGCACATCTGTATGCTTCTGTTACTATGAGTAGAATGAACATGTGATGGATATCAGAGAACTGGCCACTTGTGGGAATACTGAGAACTTGCTGGACAGGAAGTGTGGGGTAGTGGGAATAAGCTCTATCTGACTTAGATAATACTTATATGCATGTACATAATGGTTAAAACTCAAAATGGAATACTTACTATCTGTGCTTCCTTTTACTGTATAGTGTAAATTATGACTTTGAACTTTAAAACATGCAGTCCCCAGAAAGCTTTTTAAAAAGTAACACCGTTCTCTTCCCGTATTACACCAACTGTGGTTTTACCTGTCTGACTCAGTCTTTGCACTTCCACTGCCTTTGACTTTTACAGACTTCAGTATTAGCTCCCTGAGGAGTTTAGCAATGGCTTAAAGCAGAAATAGGATTATGCCCCCTTAATATCCTTTATAACTACAGTTGTCAGCACTGCTGCACATCATTAGAATCACCTAGTAATAGTTGGTCTGCCGGGGCTGACAAAACAAAACAAAATGCTTTGTATAGACTGAGTAGACTAAAGAAGAGAAATTTTCTCAGTTTTATAAGCAGGAAAGTCCACAGTCACCAGGATGCTTAGTGTGGCTGGGTTCTGATATGGCTCCCTCCATGGTGTTCAGAGAATAACATTCTCACTATGTGCTCAAAAGTGTGTGGAGAGACAGAGAGAGACAAAGAAAGCCAGAGACATGTGGTGTTTCTTTTCATAAGAACACTAAGCCATCATGAGATTCCCTACCCTCATGACCTCATCTAAAGTCAGTTGCTTCCCAAAGGCCAAATTTCCAACTGCTATTGCACTAGGGATTGGGAATTCAGTGTATAGATTTGTTGGGTGCTGAATCTAGTCCCTCGCACCTAGGAATGGTAACAAGTGAGCAGTGGCTGGATTTCATCCTTGGCCATTCTGATTTCATTGATTGAAGCTGCACCTGGCATCTGAATTCTTTTCCTCTCTTCTCTCACATGCAGCCAGGACTGCAGACCTCCGTTTTGCTTTTTTTTTCACATAAATTTATTTTTATTTTTTTAACAAATCTAGACCCGTGTTCCCACCCATTCCCCCACCCCGCCAGAGCTCATGCATTCTGCCAAACATGCTTTTCATCTCTTCCTCAGTCTTTCTCAACATTCTCCATGAGGAAGTTGACTGTTTTGAGCAGAAGTTCACTCTTTCAGTCAGTTCCTTGACGCAGTCCCCTCTGTTGTTGTTGCTGTTGTTGTTGTTGTTGTTTCCAACATGTATTACGCCCAGCTGCTTTGGACAAAAGCTCAGGGGGCTGTGCACAAGAAATACTTACAACTAGGTAATTGGCACTAGCATCCACAGATGAGGGATACCATTCGTCGTTTGTTTTTCTGGGACTGTGTTACAGACCTCCATTTTATACCTTACCCCCAGGGTGAGTTCTGTTGGCTAGCAGCATCGACATCCACCAGGACCATGTTAAAAATAGACACTTTCGGACCCCTTCCAAGATTTGCCAGTCTGTGTCTCAGTAAGAGTCCCAGGTGATTTATTTGCAATATCCTTTTAAAAATTCTGGTCCGCAACATCTTGCAGAGACTTCCATATAGGTCTAGGAATGCTCCACCACTTAATTCTTGTTTGAACTAAAATGGATGAACATTTTGTCAACAAACCAAGTTTTCCCCTTTTCCATCTAGAAATCCTGTCAAGGTGTGAATCTTGCCTTCAAATAATTGTACCTTAGTGTGAAAATATATACATTGCCCATATACCATTGCCTGTTAGCAAACAAAAATAAAATCCAACAAGTGTACCCAATATTAACAGAAAGGTCCGAATGGTTTTTGAAAATGTACTATCATCCCACTGATTTCCTTTGCTGTGAATGATTACTTCCCGAGCTTCAGGGAGGCTTTCAAATTCATAATGAAATAACGTGCGCACCTCACACCAGCTGCAATAGCAAAGATGTAGCACCTAACACAGTATGAATGCCATGGAACCAAGAAAGAATCCATTGAGGCAGGCCATGAAGAAACTGTGCCTAAACAAAGAACAGAAACTCTTTAACACTTACTATATCCTTATGAGTAGGACATGAAGGGACTGTGATGTATGATGAGATTGTGTGGTGGCATACAGGACCAGCATTGAGACCAGCCTCACCAGATGGTCTAGCCAACAGTTCAAGGTCTTGTCACTCATCAAGATCTGTATTACAGTCTCAATCTGAATGCCACTTATTGTGTCTGCTAAACACCAAGGGTGATGGTTTCCACTGTCTCTTCATAGAAGTATTTAATGACCATAGTGCTTTATTTTCAATAACTACTCATTTCTGAAACCCTCATGTCTAAAACACCCTCTTAGTTCAGCATAGCCACATTGTTATACTCCACCTTCAAGGATAAGTTCTGATTCTAGAAATTGCTTTTCTCTTTCTTTTTTTTAATATTTTTTTTATTTTTTATTTTTTTGTATGTGTATGAATGTACTGTCTGCATGTAAGTTTGTGCACTCGTGTCGTGCAATGCCGCGGAGGTCAGAAGAGGGTCTTGGATTCCCCTAGAACTGGAATTCTCCTGGAATTGGAGTTACAGACGGTTCTCAGCCGCTATATGGGTGCTGGGGATCAAACCTGGGTCCTCTGCAAGAGCAGTCGGTGCTCTTAACCGCTAAGCTATCTCTCCAGCCCTCTCTTTCTTATTGTCCCATTTATCGTCAGTTGATAACTTCTTGCTTGTTAATATAATATGATTAAATTGTTTGCTAAACCATATCATAACTACTTCCTGGTTTAGGGTTTCTTTAAATAATATTTTGGTCTTTTTAATTTTTTTATTGTATGTGTATGAGTAGGTTGGTGCACCTGTGTTGTGCAATGCTGAGGAGGTCAGAAGAGGTCATCAGATTCCCCTGGAACTGGAGTTAAAGATAGTTCTTAGCCATGTGGTTGCTGGGAATCAAACCCGGGTCCTCTATGAGAGCATCCAGTGCTCTTAACCATCTCTCTAGCCCATAGTTTATAGCATCATTATATTCTGTCTAATAAGCTAAAGGTAAAAAAGGAAGATACTAAACTGTACTAAATACACATACACACACACACTCACCTTTAAAAGAAGAGAGTGTCAATGATCTGTATTTACATTTCATTTACTATCCAATTAGTGATCAGATGCAAAGCAACATCTGTATATGCCTGAGAGACATATTTTAAAACTAAAAATCTTTTACATTGGGTATGTATAACAAGAAATTTTTCCCCAAATCATAAAGTAAGGAATAAAGACCTACTGTTATGAATTCAATAAAAAACAAGTTAGAGTGGCTTAGTGTGTCTTTTACTCATTTAACTTTCAAAACAACAGAAGTTAGAAGACAGTAGAATTTTCCCAATATAAGCATTATATATAGAAGATATATTGTACATTAAAAAGATAATGAACAGACAGAATTGTTTGCTTTTTCTTTGAGGATCCTTCTATTTTTATTAATTTTAATGAAAATAAATGCATACACTTTTTTTAAAAGTTACCAAAACACTAGAACAAAAGATAGCAATGTAATCTCCATGAGGCCTCTCAGAAATGATGATCTTGCTCCTACTTTATCACAGGTGGAAGTAGAGTACTCAAACTTTTAATACTTGATAGTTTTCACCTTCTGAAGATTTCTCAAGATAAACATTTGTAGATCTATTTTATTCTCAACGCTGCATAGCATTTTAAGTGCAGATTGAACCATCACTATCAATATACTTTAAGTTTACTCCAGATTTTTATATTGTTAGACATGTTATAATAAATAGCACGTAGTTACTAGTAGATACTAGTGTGTCTGCAGAATATAATCTTGGGAGTAAAATGGATATGTCAAAAAATGTGTACATCTATCATTTTGATACAGAAAGCTGATTATCTTCAACAGTTTTGGCCAATGAGCAAGTTACATTTGTGAGTGCCTTGTTTGCCCAGTGGGCACCATCTACCACTTGAGTGACCCCTTCCTTTCATTCTATCAGGTCAGTCGTTTCCCTGCCTCTGGATTGTTCTCATCAGGACACAAGCACGCTGTCATTCTCATTTTGAAAGCAAAACTTCCTTATAGACAATTGCTGCCTCAACTCTTGTTTTATTTCTTTGCTTCTTTTTACATTTAAATTTCTAGCTCCATTAGTAGGATCGAAAGGCTATATATTATACTGTTTAAATACCTAAATATCTAATTGCATGTGCTTCATTAGTAGGATCGAAAGGTTAAGCCTGGACAAGCTGGCAGCCCATGAAAGAAAACAGTCAGAACTGACTAGAGACCAAGACATCAGCTCCAGAGAAAGTAGAGTGTTTTGCTTCTCATCCACCTGTGCCCCTTTTCTAAGCCTAGGGAACAATCTGCGGAAGAGGGGGCGTGGTAGAATGTAAGGGCTTCCTGTCCCCTTCCCTTCCCTTCCCCCCTTCCCCTCACTACCCCGAAATTGCCCCTCCCCTTCCCTTCGCCTCCCCGTCCCCTCCCCTTCCCGTTCCTTCCTCCTTCTTCCATTTCTTTTTTTTTTTATACTCCATGTTGTTCTTAAAGTTCCCCAAGACTTCTTTTCAGACCATAATATTGCCTGTGCTCTGATAAATCTCATCCCATGACATTTAGTGAGTACTTTCTCTGCCAATAAGTCTCCCAAGTCGTCCCTGGCCTTGATTGCTTTTTAAAACATAAGTCTTGTGTTTCAAACTACCTACTTGACATCTCTGCTCAAAGACTGTCAGGATCATTTAGTTAATCATGTCTAGATTTTGTTCTTGTTTTTCCTGTAAAACTGCTACTCTGGTATTTTTCTCTCATTTCTCGTCTAATTTAGTCTGCTTCACACCCAGTACTTCACAAAAATACCCACGGAGTCCATTTTCTTNCGATTGGGCGGTTACAATGGTTGATCTTGGAAACTTACAAACCAATATAGACTGGACACAACTCATTTGATCACTTGCTGATTTGATACAACATACAAGCCCCCCCCCCAATTGCATGGAGATGGTGGGACCCATGAGCTGTGTGGTTTGGGCACACCGCTTGCAAATGGTTTTACATGAATGTTAAATTCATTGCTTATGCTTAACAAATTGGCTCACTTCAAAAAAAAAAAAAAAAAAACAACAAAAAAACAAAAAAGCAGAGAAAAGAAGATGCAGAAAACTTACGGCAGAATGCACGCTTCTGGAATGGGTAGGGGTGGGGGGGGGGGAAGGGCAAGGGGATATATGCCTGAACTGAATTGGGAAAATGATGTACGAAATGAAACCACAAGCTCAAATAAAAGAAAAATGGATAAAATTTAAATTACAAAAAATTTAAAAAAAAAAGTATCTTAAAATTGTTTTCTACTTTCCTTCCTTCCTCCCATGCTCTGGAATCTTCTGTAGCTAAGGCTTTTGGCCTTAGCACTTTCCCAGGGCTGCTCTCAGTGAGTCAAGATGACTTTTGCTCTACCTAGTGGTGACAACTTGGTCTTCATCTTGACAGTAGCCTTGGATAGAACAGACCCATCAATACGCCGGTGGAATTTCAATTTGTCAGGGAGCGGGAAGGCGCGGGCAAGGAGGAGGAAAAGGGAAAGTGGGGGAGGGGGGGGGGGGGCTCAAGTGACTAAAGCGGGGAAGCGTGGAAGGGTAAGGAAAAGGGGAGAAAAGGGAACCAACGGAAACAGACAAATAAAGATGGAGAAAGGCAACCGGAAGGCAAAGCGGGAGCAAAGGAGAAGGCACTAAAGGGACAAATGAACTGGACAAGCGAAAGAAAGGCAAGGGATAGTGGCGTGCAAATGCGGGGACTAACGGAAACGGAGAAAAGGAAGGAAAGGGACGGGGGAAGTGAAAGCACACGGTACAGGGAAAGGACAAGTGACAGGCACAGCGGCACCGGAAGGTACCAGGGCACAGGACGATGAAAGGAAACTCCTCGGCACGTTACCCTTAACGCGAACCATTACCGTCCCCTTCCCTCCTCTGTCCCCTTCCTTCCCTTCCCCCTAGCCGCTCTCCTCCCTAATTGCCCCTCCCCTTCCCCTTCGCCTCCCCGTCCCCTCCCCCTTCCCCTTCCCTTCCCTTCTTCACTATATACTTTTTTTTTTTACTCTCCATGTTGTCTTAAAGTTCCCCAAGACTTCTTTTCAGACCATAATATTGCCTGTGCTCTGATAAATCTCATCCCATGACATTTAGTGAGTACTTTCTCTGCCAATAAGTCTCCCAAGTCGTCCCTGGCCTTGATTGCTTTTTAAAACATAAGTCTTGTGTTTCAAACTACCTACTTGACATCTCTGCTCAAAGACTGTCAGGATCATTTAGTTAATCATGTCTAGATTTTGTTCTTGTTTTCCTGTAAAACCTGCTACTCTGGTATTTTTCTCTCATTTCTGTCTAATTAGTCTGCGTTCAACCCAGTACTTCCACAAAATACCCACGGAGTCATTTTTTTTTTTTTTTTTTTTTTTTTTTTTTAATGTGTACATGGGTTGTATCTGTCTGCCATGTAGGTCTGTGAACCCTGTCATTGCAATGCTGTGGAGGTTCAGAAGAGGGTGTGGCATTCCCCTGGAACTGAAGTTAAAAAGATGGTTCTCAGCGCCACAATGTGGGTTGTGGGGATAGAACACTGGACCCTCTTGCAAGAGCAACCCAGCCGCTCTTAACTGCTGACCATACTCTCTAAGCCCCAGGGAGTCATTCTTAATTTCACCCTTTTGTTCACACTTTCCATCTAATCCACGTAGGAAAATCTTTTGTCTACTTTTCTTTCTTAACAATACTTTCATTATATTTGTGCATTAAATCATTTTTAGTTCAATTTGACATATTCCCCGGCCCCCTTTCCCCCACCTCACCACCCCAGTCTTGCATTCTGCTATACATGTCCTATATCTTTCTCCTCAGTCTTTTAGTTTATTTCCCCTGCAATAGGTTTATGGCTTCTGGGCAGATATTTAACCGTATCAATCCATTCTTTGACCCGTCTTTATGTGTTTGTTGTTCCCTCCCATTTGTTCTGCTCACAAAATATGCCTATTAAAACGCATATACTATGTACCAGGAATTATGTCCCTCTGGGTAAAAAAACTGTATGTTACACTCTTAAAATATGTTGGGAATTCACCATGTTTTCCACTTAACTTATTATACTCCATTATGCATACATACCTTTCATCTATAGATGTTAATTACCATGTATGTAAATAAGTGGTAACTTAATTCTAGGGCACATTAAGAATTCACATTTATAACATGCACGTTGCTTTCAGATGAGAAAGAAATATAGACAATATACGATTGCTCAGCTTTTCTTTCAATGGGATTTGGTGTTACATCCGCAATGAGGGAAGCCACTCCCCATTTGTTTTGGTGGGCTTGTATACTTCACTTAGCCCTGATGGCTTTGAGTTCCATCCAATTTACCTGAGAATTTATGATGTCATTCTTCATTTTTTAATTATTTTTATTTTTATTATTTTCATTGTTATTAAACCTTTTTCCATAAGTATTACCTCATTTCTCAATCGGAATCTAGAGTTACTGTCCTTGTCCATATTCCCGCACCCACCCAGTCCTGCATCTTGCCCATACATGTCCTCCATCTTTTCGAGTCTTTTCCAGAGTTTGTTGTTTTCCAGTTTCTGTTGTTGTACGATGTTCTCTCCGACTTGTATGTTGCAGTTATTAATATATATATATATTAATAGTATATATACAGTAAATAAATATATAAACACGTACATATTACATACATACACATAACATATAACACATATCACTTGATGAGAAGGCTATAGTCATACAAACAGCCCATTGTACTGCAGGAAAAAACCGACCTGTTGATCAATAGAACAAAAACTGAAAGATCCAACACTTGAGCACATACAATTTCAGCCACCTCAAATATTTGACAAAAAAAAAAAAAAAAACAAAAGAAGAACAGGGAAAGACAGCATCTTCAGCAAGGGTGTTTGGCAAAACTGACACCACCTGTGAAGAATAAAATTAAACCCCTACCCTTCACCACTGTACAAAAATCAACTCCAATGGTCAAAGACCTCAATTTGAACCCAAAACCCTGAAGGTTTAGAAAAGAAAAGTTTGCGAGGCAACTACAAGACTAGGTGTAGGAAAAGACTTCTCTAATTCAGACAGCTAGCTGACACAGGGAACATAAGGTCAACAATGACAAGTGAGGACTCTATTAACACAAAAGTTTTGTACAGGCAAAAAAAAAAAACAATCAGGGAAGTAAGAGAAAACCCACAGCAGTGGGAGATGGGAGAAACCTTCAACTGTGTAACACAGCCCAGAAAAAAAAAAAAAGAAAAATAAATTAAAAATAAATTAATACAAAAAGACAAAGAAAAGAAAACAAATGACTCACTCAAAAGATGGCAGTTAAAGAACGCTGAAAGAGACTTCACAATTTGAGGAAATATAAGATGGCTTGAGGGATCTTAAAAAGCGTTCCAACATGCTAATATTAGAAATGCAATTACAACACTTTAAGTATTATCTATCACTGAAATTCCATTCTTTCAGTTGCTTGTTGTGGTGTAAAGAAATGCTAACTGATTTTTCTGGGTTAATGTTGTTATCCTGCCACTGTACTGAGTGCCCCTCAAACATGCTTTCCATAGCGGTTGTATGAGTTTCACATTCCCACCAGGTGGATGAGGTTCCCCTTTCCCCCACACACTCTCTAGATTTGGTGCCTTGTTTTTTGATTCTTATCCAGTCTTACAGAGTTGAGATGATATTTCTGAAGTGGTTTTATTTGCATTTCCTTAAATTATTAACACGCGATGCTGAACACTTTTTTAAGATGTTCTTGTCATTCTTTACTTCCTTCACTGTTGGAAGTCCTCTGTTCAAGCTCCTTTACCCTTCATACTTTTGAGTGGGTCATTTGGTTTTCTTCTTTGTTTTTTGATAGTTATATATTTGGTGTTAATGCTCGTAAGATGTATCACTTTTTTTTTTTTTAATTTTTCCTCTGTGGGTTTTTTTTAACTTCCTTGATGTTTCTTTTCCTATACAGAAGCTTTTTTAGTTTGCATGAGGTCCCTCTTATCCCCCGTTGACTATATTTCCTGTGCAGCTGCTGTTTGTATTTAAGCGTTCCCATATTTTTGTTTTTTTTTTCTTTTTTTTTTTTTTCTTTCCTACTTTTTCATATTTTTGTCTATGTAGATTGCTACCAAACTTCTTCTATCATCTCAGAGTTGGGGTATCAACATTAGGTCTTTGATCCTTTTGGAATTTGATTATTGTTACAGTGTGAGAGGTAGGGGGTTTATTTTGTTCTTCTTAGGATATGAGTGATCCAGTTTGCTAGCACCATTTTGCTGAAGATGCTTTTTGGGCCCCTTTATGAATATGAGGTGGCTGAAATTGTATGAGCTCAACGGTTTGATCTTCATTTTTTTTCCACTGGTCAACAGGTTCTGTTTTGTGCCACATACCATGCTGTCCTTATGACATAGCCCCGTAATAAAGTTTGAGTCGATATGACCCCCCACCCCTGTATTGCATTTTTTTGCTCAGGGTTGCTTTAGTTATTGGGGTCTTTGTTTTTCCAATATGATTGAAGGGATTTTTTCCCAAGTCTGTAAGAAACTCATGGGGATTTAATTGGGATTGATTTGAATTTTATATTCTATACCTATTCAGACAGCTTCTTATTCACTTCTACTCTAGAGCCATGGTCTGGGTGGCCGTTTTCTCACTGGATTGTTTTAATCACCCACTTCCACTCTCGTCTCTCCATAGCACAACAGAGCTAATAGTCATCTAAGCAGATCATCCTTCAGATCAACCCCTGCCGTCACTCCTCTCTCATCCAGAGTTTTTATAGGTCCCTGCATGAATGTCAACCCAATATGCATGTAAACACACACACCCCACACCACACACACAACACAAAACAACAATACACACGCCGCACACACACTCCCCTCTGATTTTGTCTATTCTTCTTCCTTAATTGGCCCCAGAGCTTGTAGCCTTTTGGTAGAACCCATGAACAATGTGTACAATTAAAGCCTTTATTAAATGGCTTAGATTTTCTTTTTTTTTTTAAAGGCAAGGAAGTTTTATTTTTAATAATACGCAACAAAATCAACTTTACACAAAATGTAAATTTATTTTACGAGAATTCTGAACATAAAGGCATAAAGTTGCACTTCACTGACATAAGCAAAGCACACTCAACATTTGTGTAACTATGTACAGTACAGCAAATAAACATCATTTTCCAAGACCATAATTCTTCACATAAATGTTCTGGCAAATTACAAAGCACAACACATACATTAGACATTCCATTGCAAATTACCAAGAGTACCACATGGCCATGAAGCTGTAACACTGGTCCTTACACCATAACCATAAAACAGTGGTCTGAAACAGTGATCTGGGAAACACAGGGTTGTGACTGCTTCACCAGTGGTGAACACAGAAATTACACTACATGATATGCTCTTGCTCTAAATAAAGACAATAAGAAACCAGACAGTAAAGCCACCCATCCCTGAAGGTAAATTCAAAGATGATAGCACAGGACCTGGTTTCAGAATTCTGAACATGAAAAAATGACAAAGCCAGACAAACCAACGCTATACACATAAATGGCTTAAAGTCTTTTACTTTGAAGGGGCCCTGCTACCGACCTGCTGCTGCTGTAACGCATGGCTTTGTGATACAAAACTAAAAAAGTTGTTGCTAGGTTCAGGTGCTGTGGGCGAACCTGCAAGAAATGGTCGAAACTGAAAATCTTCTCCACCACCCCGATTTCAAACTGGTATATGGTCCAAAGGGAACAGAGTTGCAGTTGTTTCCTAATGAAAAGCCAAAGAAATCAGACTGTGGAAACGTAGCTGGTTCAAGGTTATTTTCTTGGCTAACAATAGTAATATTTCGTAGTCTAAGGCTATCATAAAGGCTTGAGCTTCTGATACTGGCGATTGCGTCCATAAGTTTTTCAGAGATATCACTAGAACTTTTTTTTGTATCTTCTAGCACTTCTTCATGGAGGAACCTCCCCTTCATAGAGGTCAACTCTACATCCTTGCTCTGCTATTCTGCTGTGTATAGATCTTCTCCATCTGTTTCAGATGGCTCTATCGCTTTGCTGAAATTATACTCTTGATAGAGAAGTTCCTGGGATACCTGGATATGTCCAGAATGCCAGCGCTTGGGAGCTAATGTCCAACACGACCTCAGGTCCAAGCCCCGACAGTACCATAACTTTGTATTCCTCTGACAGACTCAGTGCTTACGGACTATATCCAGCTTTCCAGAAAGGGTACTTTGCTAGGCTAGGGCAGGAGCTGGCAAAATGCTGAACTCACCACTTGCCATGCTGATCACAGACAGATGTTAGTGGGCAGGCAGTGAGCCCAAACATAACAGAGAGCTGATCGCGTACACTTTCTGTTAATTACAACAGAGTATACAGGCATTGTACTTCACACAAAGACTATGATGAGATCTCCAGAAAGAAACGAGTAACATGAAGGAATGACATCCTTTGTACAGCCGTGATTTGCAGCAGGAAGGGATGCGGGCTGGTAATGGACTCAGATCTAGTTCTAGTCTCTGTTATCAAATGAATCCAGCTTCATTTGGGAATCACGTGTTACATTTAGTAATTATCAGTCACTGTCTCATCTCTGATCAAGAGGTGTGCTAACACCTGTGAATCCTCAGCAGAGCAGGTTGATGGAGATTTGTGGTTCAAAGTCACTCTGACCTCAGTTAAGGACACCTGCCTTTAGATTCCATTCACCCTTCAAGATTTCTCCTGAGAATGCCCACTTGCCTTTCAAGGGGCCTATTGAGGGTTTTCAGCCAGACCACTTCTGGGCTAGCAGACAGGGTACAGCGGAACCAGGTGTTCCTGCAGCCCACAGCAGCCAGAAGTAGAAGGATTTTCTAAAAAGAGACAGAATATATTATTTCTCATAAAATGTGTTGGTGATGTCAGAACATCTGAGAGATTGCCTCGAGTCCCCTAATTAACATTGAGGAATGCATTGACATGGTTTCCCATAGATCCATAGGTAGGCAAATTGGTAGTATTTTCCACCAGTCGGGCATGAGGAGGGAATAGAAGAGCTCACTGTTCTACCTGCCATCTCATGTGGTGATAGAACCAAGTCTGTATTTTTACACCATTTGAGATTGCATTTGGTATGTTAAACAAATACGTTTTAGAATACTTAATCATAACACAACTCTTATTTGTATTTCCCAGTATCTTTTTCCAAATCAATTCCTGGAGAGCGATTTTTTCCATTCATTGTTGTGTCTTAGAACTTGGGACACAGGGAAGTTTCTGGTCCCTCCAGGGTGTAAGAACAGAGTTGGTTGTTGTGATTAGGTTTCCCCACATTTCATAGATGTCTCAAGTCTTATTTGAGGATTTTTATGACATCTTCATCAAGAGGAGAGACCTCCATTATAAATAGACTTCTGAGAGGGGAGAGCCAAGTAGAAGCCTTAATTTCTAGAAACACACTGGGCACAGTTACTATCCTGGGCAGAGAGGTTGAACAGCAAACCAAATACAGCACACAAGGTCTTTGCTGTTAATGAATTGTTCCTGGTCACTCTAGGACCAATATAGACAGGCAGCCAATGAGGAATTATTAATTTATGTAATTGGGAAAATTTCAAGGTCTAGTTAACATGCACCTACGTTGTTTAGTAGAGAATGGCAGATTCTTGCCCGAATCTCTGATCAGAGACCATTCAAAAACTTGGAAATCTTTAAGTCTTAAACTGTGACCAAAAAGTGTCAACAAAATGAAGCACAAAGGTAGGTTACTAATCTGTGCTAGGCCACCTACAGTCCCTGTTGCTCATAACCCACAGAGGAGCTCTTGCCACTTTCCAGTGGTCCTACTGATCTGGTGAATGCCTTTTTCCACTTAGGGCTGAATTGTGAAAGATCAGAAGAGTTCGTTTCTAACCCACAGGATGGATGGCAACAGTCCTGTGCTTCTTACTGCTCTGCCTATGCGGGCTCCTCACACTGTTTTAGTTGTTTTCATGCAATCATGTGTCACAAACACACGCTCTGACCAAATACCAACTTGGGGACGGAAAGGGTTTCACTATTTCACTCATTAGGTTACCAGTTCCTATCAGTTAAGGAGACCAAGGCAAGGAACGAGACAATAGGGCCTAAGGAGTAACCTAGAAGCAATGAGTTCTGAATGCTACGGCCATAGAGGATACCTTTTATTACTGGACTGCCGATAGCCAATTTGTCCTTATTTCCTTTTTTTTCTGAATTTATCTTCCTACCATTTTATTACCTTACAGTTTTTATATTTGGTCATCAGACAGGAACTGTAGAATACTTCCAGAAACAAGCCACTTAATTCTTATCCACCTTCTATTATAGATGCAATGTTTCATTTTTTATATCCCTAAGTTATTGTTGTACTTGAGTTGTCTTCTGTGCATTTATGACATTATTAGCTCAAATTGAGTTTAGGCACATTTCCTTTTCCCTTCCCTCCCCCACCCCCACCCCGATTCCAGCTCATGCATATACTTGCCATATAACTTGTCCTGCATGTTTTCTCTTGTTATTTTTTCTTGGCTATTTTAGATAATCCGTGGATAACCATGAACAAGTCATCCCTGTCGTGCAAAAACCAATCTGCAGGCTAGTTTGCCCAAACCCCCACACCAGCCCCACCATTCAGGGGGGGGTGGGGTTGTTTGTTAATCAAGTTGATCAAATGAGTGTCCAGACTACTATTGTGAGTTTCACATTCACCCCAATCGAGCCCTTACATTCTACCATGCCCCCTCTTCCGCAGATTTTCCCTAGGCTGAAAAGGGGCACAGGTGGATGAGAGCAAAACAGTCCACTCTCTCTGGGCTGTATGTCTTGGTCTCTGGTCAATTCTGGCTGTTTCCTTTCACTGGGTCTGACCAGTTTGTCCAGGAATAAACCTTTCGATCCTACTAATGACGCACAGCAATTGATATTAGGTATTTAAACAAGCACTAATAGTGTATGGCTAGGTTACTTGGCATAGACACATATGTAGGCGGTAAATGAATAATGTAACTCCAATGAAATTACATTTTTTTCCCTGTTGGTAAATGATCTGCCACAGGTCGGTCTGTACCGGCCATGGTGGTATAATCTTATTAAACATCTTAAGCCATAACACTGCTAGAGGCATTGTAATGTGCTTGGAAACGCTTGTAGAGCTAAATATGAATGCATACAGGAAACTAGAGTCAAGAGCTGCTTTCTTATACAACTACCAGTGACACTCACGCCTAGGGGTAGCACATCACCAACAGCTGGGACAGCGAACCCTTCACCACACACTAGAAACAATTGAAGTTATAAAGTCGCCTCCCACAGACATTAGGCCGCCAGGCAGTCCAATTATGGAAGCAATTCCCCAATATGAGGCTCCAGCTCAAGCGAACCGATGATGTTAGAATGTATCAAGTTTGACACTTAAATAGACGTATCCAGCAGCAAGTACCCTGGTTATCAATTTAATTGTGGAGACCACGCACAGAGCTAGTAATTTTGAAGGGCCCCCTAATTTAAGACACACACATGCATGCCAGAGGCAGCAGGTGAAGCAGAAGAAAAACCAAAGTTCTTAACTTTTTGACTTATATTCTAGGGGGCCCAGTGGTACAAAAGATATGTGAGATGTTTCCTTCCAACATTATGAGAGATGTTTTAACTGAATGATTTGTGCCACCTCTCACCAAGACAGATTTTTTTTTTTTTTTTTTTTTTTAATGTGTATGGGTGTACTGTCTGCATGTAGGTCTGTGCAACCCTGTCATGCAATGCTGTGGAGGTCAGAAGAGGGTGTCGGATTCCCCTGGAACTGAAGTTAAAGATGGTTCTCAGCCACATGTGGGTGCTGGGGATAGAACCTGGACCCTCTGCAAGAGCACTCGCCGCTCTTAACTGCTGAACCATCTCTCTAGCCCCAGGGAGTCATTCTTAATTTCACCCTTTTGTTCACACTTTCCATCTAATCCAGTAGGAAACTTTGTCTACTTTTCTTTCTTAACAATACTTTCATTAATATTTTGTGCATTTCATACATCATTTTCAGTTCAATTTAGACATATTCCCCGGCCCCTTTCCCCCACCTCACCCCAGTTCATGCATTCTGCTATACATGTCCTATATCTTTCTCTCAGTCTTTTTAGTTTTTCCCCTGCAAAGGTTTATGGCTTTGGGCAGAATTTAACCGTATCAATCCATTCTTTGACCCGGTCCTTAGGTTGTTGTTGTTCCCTCCCATTTGTATTGCTTCAAAATATGCCTATATAAACGTCATATATGTACCAGAATTATGTCCTCTGGGAATAAACTGTATGTTAACTCTAAAATATGTTTAGGAATTCACATGTTTTCACTTTAACTTTATATTACTCTAAATTATGCATACATACCTTTCATCTATAGATGTTAATTACCATGTATGTAAATAAGTGGTAACTTAATTCTAGGGCACATTAAGAGATTCACATTATAACAGCACAGTAGCTTTCGGATAGAAAGAAATATAACAATAACGATGCTCAGCTTGTCTTTCAACTGGGGATTTGGTGCTAGCATCCGCAAATGAGGGAAGCCATTCCCCATTTGTTTTGGGGGCTGTGTTACTTCACTTAGCATGATGGCTTTGAGTTCCATCCATTTACCTGAGAAGTTCATGATGTCATCTTTCATTTTTTAATTTATTTTTATTTTTATTATTTTCATTGTTATTAAACTTTTTCCATAAGTATTACATCATTTCTCAATCGAATCTAGAGTTACTTTCCTTTCCATATCCCGCACCCCACCCAAGTCCCTGCACTCTGCCATACATGTCCTCCATCTTTTTCTGAGTCTTTCCAGAGTTTTTTTTTCCAGTTCTTTTGTTATTATTGTTCTCTCCTACTTGTATTGCTTCAGTATATATATATATATATATATATACATAGTTATATATACATACATATATACATACATACATATACACATACCTACACATATCACTTGAATTGGAGAGCTATAGTCATAAAAACAGCCCTGATACTGGCAGAAAAACAGACCTGTTGATCAATAGAACAAAACTGAAGATCCAAACTTGAGCACATACAATTTCAGCCACCTCATATTTGACAAGAGGACCAAAAAGACTTAATGGGGGAAAGACAGCATCTTCAGCAAGTGGTGTTGGCAAAACTGGATCACCACTTGTAGAAGAATAAAATTAAACCCCTACCTCTCACCCTGTACAAAAATCAACTCCAAATGGATCAAAGACCTCAATTTGAAACCCAAAACCCTGAAGGTGTTAGATGAAAAAGTTGGCAGCAACTTACAAGACATAGGTGTAGGAAAAGACTTTCTAAATCAGACAACAGCTGCACAGGAAATAAGGTCAACAATTGACAAGTGGGATCTTATTAAGCTCAAAAGTTTCTGTACAGCAGAAGACACAATCAGGGAAGTGAAGAGAAAACCCACAGAGTGGGAGAAAACCTTCACTGCTAAATCATCTGACAGAGCATTAACTTCCAGAATATATAAACTACTCAAAAGACAAAGGAATAAGAAAACAAATGACTCACTCAAAAGATGGAGTAAAGAGCTGAGCAGAGACTTCACAATTGAGGAAATAGAGATGGCTGAGATCTTAAAAAGCGTTCAACATCGCTAATAATTAAGGAAATGCAAATTAAAACCACTTTAAGATATTATCTCACTGAATTCCTTCTTCAGTTGCTTGTTGTTGGTGTAAAGAAAGGCTACTGATTTTTCTGGGTTAATGTTGTATCCTGCCACTGTACTGAAGTGCCCCTCAACACTGCTTTCCATAGTGGTTGTATGAGTTTACATTCCCACCAGCAGTGGATGAGTGTTCCCCTTTCCCCACAACCTCTCTAGCATTTGGTGCCTTTTGTTTTCTTGATCTTATCCAGTCTTATCAGAGTGAGATGATATCTTGAAGTGGTTTTAATTTGCATTTCCTTAATTATTAACAATGCGATGCTGAACACTTTTAAGATGTTTCTTAGTCATCTTTACTTCCTCACTGGTGAAGTCCTCTGTTCAGCTCTTTACTTCATCTTTTGAGTGAGTCATTTGTTTTCTTCTTTGTTTTTTGAGTAGTTTATATATTTTGGTTGTTAATGCTCTGTCAGATGTATCACTTGTGAAGGTTTCCTCCCACTCTGTGGGTTTTCTCTTTACTTCCTTGATTGTTTCTTTTGCTATACAGAAGCTTTTTAGTTTGATGAGGTCCCTCTTATCCCCCGTTGACTATATTTCCTGTGCAGCTGCTGTTTGATTTAGGAAGTCTTTTCCTACTCATATGTCTTGTAGATTGCTACCAACATTTTCTTCTATCATCTTCAGAGTTTGGGGTATCACATTAAGGTCTTTGATCCTTTTGGAATTGATTTTTGTACAGGGTGAGAGGTAGGGGTTTATTTTTGTTCTTCTAGATATGGTGATCCAGTTTGGCTAGCACCATTTGCTGAAGATGCTTTTTGGGCCCCTTTATTGAATATGAGGTGGCTGAAATTGTATGAGCTCAAGGTTGGATCTTCAGTTTTGTTCCACTGGTCAACAGGTCTGTTTTTGTGCCAGTACCATGCTGTCTTTATGACTATAGCCCTGTAATATAGCTTGACGTCTGCCCCCCACCCCTGTATTGCATTTTTTGCTCAGGGTTGCTTTAGTTATTCGGGGTCTTTGTTTTTCCATATGAATTGAAGGATTTTTTTCCCAAGTCTGTAAAGAAACTCATGGGGATTTTAATTGGGATTGCATTGAATTTGTATATTCTATACTCTATTCAGACAGCTTCTTATCACTTCTACCTCTAGAGCCATGGTCTGGGTGGCCGTTTTCTCACTGGATTGTTTTAATCACCCACTTCCACTCTCGTCTCTCCATAGCACAACAGAGCTAATAGTCATCTAAGCAGATCATCCTTCAGATCAACCCCTGCCGTCACTCCTCTCTCATCCAGAGTTTATAGGCCCTGCATGAATGTCAACCCATATGCATGTAAACACACACACACACACACACACACACACACACACACGCACACACACTCCCCTCTGATTTTGTCTATTCTTCTTCCTTAATTGGCCCCAGAGCTTGTAGCCTTTTGGTAGAACCCATGAACAATGTGTACAATTAAAGCCTTTATTAAATGGCTATGATTTTCTTTTTTTTTTTAAAGGCAAGGAAGTTTTATTTTAAAATACCAAGCAAAATCAACTTTACAAAAGTAAATTATTTTTAAAGAGAAACTGAACATAAAGGCATAAAGTTGCACTTTCACTGACATAAGCAAAGCACACCTCAAATTTGTGTAACTATGTACAGTACAGCCAAATAAACATCATTTTCCAAGACCATAATTCTTACATAAATGTTCTGGCAAATACAAAGCACACACATACATAGACATTCATGCAAATACCAGAGTCCACAGTGGCATGGAAGCATGACACGGGTCCTTACACGCATAACCATAAAACAGTGGTCTGAAACAGTGATCTGGGAAACACAGGGTTGTGACTGCTTCACCAGTGGTGAACACAGAAATTACACTAATGAAGTGCTCGTGCTCTAAATAGAAACAAAAGAAACCAGACAGTAAAGCCACCCATCCCTGAAGGTAACTTCAAAGATGATAGCACAGGACACTGGTTCAGAATTCTGAACATGAAATGACAAGCAGACAAACACCCTATACACATAAATGAGCTAAAGTCTTTTTACTTTGAAGGCCCTGCTACCGACCTGCTGCTGCTGTAACGCATGGCTTTGTGATACAAAACTAAAAAAGTTGTTGCTAGGTTCAGGTGCTGTGGGCGAACCTGCAAGAAATGGTCGAAACTGAAAATCTTCTCCACCACCCCGATTTCAAACTGGTATATGGTCCAAAGGGAACAGAGTTGCAGTTGTTTCCTAATGAAAAGCCAAAGAAATCAGACTGTGGAAACGTAGCTGGTTCAAGGTTATTTTCTTGGCTAACAATAGTAATATTTCGTAGTCTAAGGCTATCATAAAGGGCTTGGAGCTTCTGATACTGGTGATTGCCCTCCATAAGTTTTTCAGAAATATCACTGAACTTTTTCTTCTATGCTTCTAGCACTTCCTTCATGGAGGCAACCTCCCCTTCATAGAGGTCAACTCTACATCCTTGCTCTCTATCTGCTGTGTATAGATCTTCTCCATCTGTTTCAGATGGCTCTTGGCTTTGCTGAAATTATACTCTTGATAGAGACATTCCCAGTGTACCTGGTATGTCCAGAATGCCAGTGCTTGGGAGCTAATGTCCAACACGACCTCAGGTCCAAGCCCCGACAGTACCATAACTTTGTATTCCTCTGACAGACTCAGTGCTGTACGGACTATATCCAGCTTTCCAGAAAGGGTACTGTTGCAGGCAGGGCAGCGAGCTGGCAAATGACTGAACTCACCACTGCCATGCTGATCACAGAAGATGTGTGGGCAGGCAGTGACCCAAACATAACCAGAGAGCTTGATGCGACACTTTCTGTAATTACAAAGCAGCATGTATTCACACAAAGACATGATGAGATCTCCAAAAGAGAAGAGTCATGAAGGAATGACATCCTTTGTACAGCCGTGATTTGCAGCAGGAAGGGATGCGGGCTGGTAATGGACTCAGATCTAGTTCTAGTCTCTGTTATCAAATGAATCCAGCTTCATTTGGGAATCACGTTGAACTACAATATCAGTCAGTCTCATCTCTGACAAGGTGGCTAACACCTGTAATCCCAGCAGAGGTTGATGGAGATTTGTAGGTTCAAAGTCACTCTGACCTCAGTTAAGGACACCTGCCTTTAGATTCCATTCACCCTTCAAATTTTCCTGAGAATGCCCACTTGCCTTTCAAGGGGCCTATTGAGGGGTTTTCACCAGACCACTTCTGGGCTAGCAGACAGGGTACAGCGGAACCAGGTGTTCCTGCAGCCCACAGCAGCCAGAAGTAGAAGGATTTTCTAAAAAGAGACAGAATTATATATTTCTCAGTAAATGGTTGGTGATGTCTGAACATCCTGAGAGATTGCCTCGAGTCCCCTAATTAACATTGAGGAATGCATTGACATGGTTTCCCATAGATCCATAGGTAGGCAAATTGGTAGTATTTTCCACCAGTCGGGCATGAGGAGGGAATAGAAGAGCTCACTGTTCTACCTGCCATCTCATGTGGTGATAGAACCAAGTCTGTATTTTTACACCATTTGAGATTGCATTTGGTATGTTAAACAAATACGTTTTAGAATACTTAATCATAACACAATCTTATTTGTATTTCCCAGTATTTTTTCCAAATCAATTCTGAGAGCGATTTCCATTTCATTGTGTGGTTAGAATTGGGACACAGGGAAGTTTCTGGTCCCTCCAGGGTGTAAGAACAGAGTTGGTTGTTGTGATTAGGTTTCCCCACATTTCATAGATGTCTCAAGTCTTATTTGAGGATTTTTATGACATCTTCATCAAGAGGAGAGACCTCCATTATAAATAGACTTCTGAGAGGGGAGAGCCAAGTAGAAGCCTTAATTTCTAGAAACACACTGGGCACAGTTACTATCCTGGGCAGAGAGGTTGAACAGCAAACCAAATACAGCACACAAGGTCTTTGCTGTTAATGAATTGTTCCTGGTCACTCTAGGACCAATATAGACAGGCAGCCAATGAGGAATTATTAATTTATGTAATTGGGAAAATTTCAAGGTCTAGTTAACATGCACCTACGTTGTTTAGTAGAGAATGGCAGATTCTTGCCCGAATCTCTGATCAGAGACCATTCAAAAACTTGGAAATCTTTAAGTCTTAAACTGTGACCAAAAAGTGTCAACAAAAGGAGCACAAAGGTAGTTACTAATCTGGTGCTAGGCCACCTACAGTCCCTGTTGCTGATAACACAGAGGAGCTCTTGCCACTTTCCAGTGGTCCTACTGATCTGGTGAATGCCTTTTTCCACTTAGGGCTGAATTGTGAAAGATCAGAAGAGTTCGTTTCTAACCCACAGGATGGATGGCACAGTCCTGTGCTTCTACTGCTCTGCCTATGCGGGCTCCTCACACTGTTTTAGTTTGTTTTCATAGTGCTGTGTCAAAACACTTGACCAATACCAACTTGGGGAGGAAAGGGTTTATTCATCTTTATCTCCCTGGTCACAGTTCATCACTAAGAGAGCCCAAGGCAGGAACCTGGAGGTAGGAGCTGAAGCACAGGCCATAGAGGAATGTTGTTTACTGGCTTGCTCGCTAGGCCCATATTTCAACTGCTTTTTTTTTTTTTTTGAAATTTCTTCCATTTTTATTTACTTACAGTTTTATATTTGGTCAAGCAGAATGAGAATCTTTCCCACTTAATTCTTATCCACCTTTTTATAGAGCAATGTTTTCTTTTTTTTTAATTTTTATTGATGTTTTGTGCATTTCATACATTATTTTCCAATTCAGTTCAGGCACATTTCCCTTTCCCTTCCCCCCCACCCCCACCCCATTCCAGATCATTCATACTGCCATAACTGTCCTGCATTTTTCTCTGTTTTTTTTTTCTTTTAGCTATAAGTGATAATCCATGAGTACAAGCATCCTTCGTGCAAAACCAATCTGCAGGCTGTTGTGCCCAAACCCCCACAGCCCCACCATCCAGTGGGGGGTGACGGGTTGTTTGTTCAATCAAGTTGATCAAATGAGTGTCCAGACTACATTGCTGTAGTTTCACCATTCACCCCAATCGCAGCCCTTACATTCTACCATGCCCCCTCTTCCGCAGATTGTTCCCTAGGCTTAGAAAAGGGGCACAGGTGGATGAGAAGCAAAACAGTCCACTCTCTCTGGAGCTGTTGTCTTGGACTCTGGTCAATTCTGGCTGTTTCCTTTCATGGGCTGACAGTTTGTCCAGGAATAACCTTTCGATCCTACTAATGAAGCACAAGCAATTAGATATATAGGTATTTAAACAGCACTAATAGTTATGGTAGGTTACTTTGGCATAGACACATATGTTTGGATGATATGTTAATCCATGAATTACATTTTTTCCCCTGTTAAATATGACAGGGTCTTACTGTGGCTTATAACATCTCCTAACCTGTAGAGGATGTAAGCTTGTGACTAATAGACATAAGAACTGTCAACTGCTTTCTTATACAATACAGAGCTACCTGCCCAGGGGTAGAACCACCCACAGTGGACAGGACCCTTCCACATCACTAAACAATGAAGAAAATTCCCCCACAGACATGGCCGCAGGCCAGTCCAATGGAAGCAATTCCCCAATTGAGGCTCCCTCAACCCAGGTGTGTCAAGTTGACATTAAAGCTATCCAGCACAAGTACCTTATCAATATGGAGACCAGCAAGCAGCAGAATCTTTGAGCCCCCTAATAAGACACACACATGCATGCCAGAGGCAGCAGGTGAAGCAGAAGAAAAACCAAAGTCTTAACTACATTTCTAGGGCCCAGTGGTACAAAGAATATGTGATTTCCTTCCAAAATGAGAGTTTACTATGATTTGTGCCACCTCTCACCAAGACAGAACTTATGTTTTATAACTCTTTTGCTGTTTGAGAGAATGGACTCTTTCTGAGTGTATTGTTTGAGAAATCTTTGGAGTAACTAAGGAGGTTGCCAATTTTGTGTAGGGATCAGAAAAAAGAAAGCTTAGCCTTGGACTGTCAGCATTTGTAGAACAGATAACGCCTTATTGTAGAAGCTGCATGGCTGGTTATAGGACATTTAGCAGATCTCTGGAACTTTAATATGGTTTGTCTCCTCTAAAACTGCTGTTGAAATTGAATTTCTGTCATGAGATATTGAAAGGCAGATCTTTAAGGCATGCTTAGTTCTCAACATCCATGTGATCAATAGATTCTTGATTAATAGGTTATCAGGAGAGTGAGCTTGCTATAAAAGCCACTTTGTCGAGGTCTCGCTGGGTCCTTGTTTCTCACCATGTGAAGTATTGCTCTGCCTTCGGACTCTGCCAGCAAAGAGACCCTCACTGCATTGGCCTCCTTGATCTTGGATAGGAGCCGTGAGCCAAAAACGATCCTGTCTACAGTGTGGGACTTTGTTATTAGCAACAGAAAACAGACTAATGCACCTGGCCTCTACTACTAGCTCTGCATAGTATAACTCCTTTTAGCAATCAAATGTCTGCAGACATTGCTCAATATTTCGTGGGGAACAGAACAGCACCCTGCATGGGAGGATCACTGGGCATAGCCCTGTGTTGCCAGCAGCCCTGGATGGCCATTTATCTGCAACCTTGTAAGAGACCCTGAGCCAGCAGCACCTTCCAGGGAAGGTGTTCCCAGATTCCTGGTCCTCCAAAACCATTCATGTGAGATCATGAATGCTTCTTGCTAAGTTCTGAGGTAATTTTTTACCTCAGTGTGATTGTAATCATCATTGACTCGAATGGATTTAGAATTACCATGGAAACAACCTGTGGGTGTATGTATCCATGAAGGCAATTCCAGAAAGGTTTAACTGAAGAGAGAAGACCCAGTGTACCTATGGAAGAGAGAAGACCCAGTGTACCTATGGAAGAGAGAAGACCCAGTGTACCTATCGAAGAGAGAAGACCCAGTGTACCTATCGAAGAGAAAAGACCCAGTGTACCTATGGATGGCACCGGCACAGGCTAAGGTTCCAGACTGAATGGAAAGGAGAAAGAGCATTTGACTCTCTGCATCCTGACTGCAGATGCCATTAGCCTGTTCCTGCTTGCTCTTAACTGCCATGCCTTCCTCGCTTCATGGAGGCTAGTCAAAACAAACCCTTCCTTCCTTAAGCTTCTTTTTGTCAAGTACTTTGTCACAAAACAAGACAAGTAAGTAATACAATCAGTATACCCAGCCTTCTCAAATAGATAAAGCCCACCATGCCCAAGTTGGGTATGTATAGTAGAAATCTACCACCCGCTATAAATAATATATACCAGATTGGATTTGAGTTTGTCTTTAAGGCCCAAACAAGTGTCATGAGCAGGTGATTCTGACTCTCCTAGAATCTATTTTGCTGTCATCTTTTTCTCCCTCAGTTTATATCTTCAGCTTCTTGGGATTAACAAAGGAGGAAATCATTTGGACTCAATCCACAAATTCTTCCTTATAGTTTGGAGGCATTAGGTAGATATGGATTGCCAATACAATACATTTCAAATCATGAATGAGGTACAGGAAGGTCTCTCTGGACTTCACACTAAGCAAGTTGTGTAAATGGAGATATGGCCAGAGCAAGGGCCACTATTGTTTGACTAGTTTGTCGGTGACAAGGAAATCTAGGGGAGGTTCACAGATGGATGTCTGCGTGTATGTTTCCATGCACCTGGCTACCACAAGCATTCACTACTTAGGCTCTCAGTCGTGACTTGGACAAGACAGCCTAGTCTGTGGATGTCAGTCTGCCTCTTTCCTAAATCAAAAGATTTAGGAAGAATGAGGCCATTGTGGCAGGAAAGGATGCTATGCATGAATTTAACAATATGAATTTCCTCTGCCCCACGCTGATGTGGCTCCTGCCACTGCTTGTGACTAACCTGCTGACAGTGCTCCACCAACCCCGTACATAACAGTTGGTTACTGGTACAAGGATATTTCATGGACCTCCTTACCATATACAGGGTATGATTTTGTCCTGTCTGGAGTGGACATGACTTCTAAATCTGCTAGGTATCAGTCCCACTGTCTGTGGATATAAAACACTCTGTGTCTGACAACACAGGGTCCCATGCAACATCACTCATGACTGAAGATTAATTTTATGGAAAGAATAGTATATCATTGGGCTCATAGCCTGGGAATTACTGGTTACCATGTACCCCATCAGCTCAAAGCAGGCATCATTCTAGAATATAGGAATAGATCATTGAACTTTCAAAAATGATACCTGTAATCTAGTGGCTTTCTATTAGAAAGTAGAGTGGTTTTGACTCATCAGAATGTAATCAGTGTCTTGAGTCTCTCTGCGAGGATACACAGATCTGGTGAATCCAGGAGCAGCTGTCCTATCAAACTCTGAACACCACTGTGCAGAATAGTTGCTGTCCTTGTAAAAAGCTTAGACCAGCTGGTTTAAAGGCCTTGATTCCAAAGAGAAAACACCTCCTCTCAGGATCCAGTCACAGGACTGGAAGGTGATGCTGCCCTCTACCAGTTTCATGTTTCCCATGGCTCTAAAGCAAAGAAAGAATTACTGATTTGGCTGGGGTGACTGAACAGAATTTCCAAGAGGTAACTCAGTTGTTGTGACACACATGGTGCTCTGGAGGACTGGATCTGAAACACAGTAAATTCTTCTGGGTGCTTCTGATTACTTCCATGTCCAGTAGTAAAAGTGACTAGGATGATGTTACAATCCAAAGCCTCTGTAGGCTCATAAATAATAGCTTAAATCATCCTGTTGTATAAGGAACCACAAACACCTAGGCACAGGCTGAAGTAAAGGGACCATGGTATGGACAAGGAAGATGCTCATTACCAAGTGTTACTCAGCTATGATCATCATCCATCAGTTGTAGTTCCTGTTACCAAACAAGAACTGAAGCAGCTCACGTATTTTTATTTTTGCCTATGACTGTACTGGATGCATATGTGGTTATTGTTCCGTTCAACCTCAAGCTTATAGAATTTCCAAGCTGATGATGACTAGAAGAAAAGAGGGACTGATGTCAGTCACCCTGTGGGGAATATAGTGGCTGGTGCTACCTCCTCGGAGGGGCCCTGCTCTTGAATAGAGAGTGAGCCTGTCTTCTGTGTGAGGAACACAGATACATTCTGGCAGAAATATGCTGTTGCTCTTGTTGGATAGGTATGAGGGAACGCATAGGTACTCAGCAGCCAAGGGGCAGTGGTATCGATTGGCTTGTCTAATGGCTCTTGGGTCCACATCTGTCTTTCCAGTCTTCCTAGGTTGCTTTCCCTGACTCATTCATCTGGGCAGGGAGTGGAGGGAGGCACGAGGGGTTGGTTCCTGTGGGGGCAGTGAGCTGCTTTCCCCACAGCAGGGCTGGATGGCACGTGGCAGCCTAGCTTGGTGTCAGCAACGCAGCACTGAGCCTGTTCACGGAATCCGGCCAGGGGACAGTGGCAGTGTCCCTGTCTTTGGGTCAGAGGCCTCCACTTTCTTTGCTTCTCAGACCTGGCAGCTTTTAAATCAATTGTCTGCATTATATTCTCTTCTACTTAAAACGTATAAAATGCTTTCTATTTCCTGCATGATACCGAATAACAGAACTCACTCCATGACAGAACATAGCAAGCTTCTTTATTCTGGTTACTTTTTTTAAGGAATGAATTATATTTTCAGGAGAGGACCCAATTAATGAATGTTTAGGTTACTCTCTATCTTTTAATCAGTAAGACCAAGAAGAACATTTCCTTTTGAGGAAAGTATCTCCAGGCATTTAGTTGGCAATGTTTGTTTTCCCCCTTTTGGAATTATACATGTTAAAATTCTTATGCAGGGATCCAAATGGCTGAATTAGGAAATAGGATTAAATGCAACTCTGGAAGCCAGAGTGCATTCATCTGCATCTGGTTAATTTTTGCTTAAAAAAATATTCTAACACATTGTCCAGGACATCCATGCCTTAGTATCTTTTTCAAATGAATCAAGCACTTTGAGCTTAATCCTCTTTTTTCACCTAGGAAATAATGTAAATGTGTTGGGAGGTAGTTTCTCCCCTGTGGTTACAGTCACTGGAATGTTCCATCAAGCTGCAGTGGAACAAGAGCGCTTCCCCATGACCATGTGACCAGGGCTTAGGTTTTCTCTGAAGGAAGGAGCTAGTCTTGTAGCCAGCCATTCCTCATTGGGCAGCAGTTCAAGTTAGTTAGTCCCATTAGTTTTATTCTGAACAGGTTCCACATCCCTTTCCTGGGAACACTAACTCCAATATTTTACATGATTTGTAGGTAGTGCTGCCTATTCAGCCTAGGCTACCATTACATGGAAATTGGAGGACTGCCCAGACAAGCATGTTGCCCTCTGTCTCTTGAGGCTGCATTGGTCCCATCTCAGAGGTACTGCACCTCCCCTTGATAGAGAAAGAAGGCCTCAGCTCTGTGTTGACAGCACCCATAACTCTGTTTGCTGAGTTTACTGTCTTTAAGCACTGTCTTCTCAACTTTGGGGCGTTCAGAGGACACTGCTGTCCTAGTTCCTGCTCCCTCACTTGTTGTTATGTTCTACGGTGGGGAAGGCTGGTCACATTTGCAGTTGCCAGGCTGCCTTTGAATGGCTCTTCCCTTCAGAGGATTTTTCAGCAGTGCTACACTGTCATAGCAACTCAGTGTGTGACAGGAATCCTCAAACACTGCGGCCAACAAGCAGATGGCAGAGCATCCTGAGATGGGTATCCAGCCTAGTTCCCTGAGGATTCAGCTTCTCTCATTCTTAACATAATCCCTTTAAGGCAGAAATCCTTGGCAAATCCAAAATATCAAGGAAGGCAACTTCTAATTAAAGTCTAAAACCAAAGCTGCTTTTGGTAGTAATACACTGTCAAGCTCATTGTCAGCTACATTAAGAAAACACCTTACTAATAATCAGCTAATGTTGATTAAAATTATTAGCCAAATCCTTTAACTCCCAGAAGCTTAAAAGTGGCTAAATCACATTTCTTGTCTGTAGGGCTGAATCATAGTCAATCCAAACAGATTCAGTTTCCAAATACATAAAAGTAAGAAGGCATGAAGGAAGAATGTGTTCACTTTATATTTCATTATTAATGATATATAGAATCTAGAATGCCAAACATGTAATACTCGAAATAGTTACCCAAAATAAATTATGACACTGCTTCGCTAATTTCTAGATAGCTGCATCTACAGATGAGCTTATAACTGGATTATAGACACACCTAACCCGCCCCCCGCCCATTTTTCAGTACTGGGAACTGAACTTACGGCCTCAGTGCTCTCCCACTAAACTATGTATATCCCCAAGTCTGATTTTACCTTTTATTTTGAGATAGGGCCTTGCTAAATTGCCCAGGCTGCCTGAACTTTGTAGTTCAGGCAGGTTTTGGAATAGTGATCTTCCTGTGACAGCCCCCACTAAGCATATTGGTCACTGGTTTTCAAACTGTCACAACAGAAGGAACATGAAAGTTCCATTCTCAACTCCCAGTGGCACATCGGAGCTCTCTTAGTGCATATGCTTTCCCCCTTACTAGAATTCTACATGCAAGTTGCAACATGCAAGTGGCACTGTCAGGAGCTCCAGGCTTGAACACATACTAATTTTTCCCCCTTGCTGATACAAATACATTAGGCTCATGTTTAAAGAACCCTCTGGAAACTGTCATGTCTCCATCTGAATTTTGCCCTGAGAACTCAGTTCTGTCTCTCTCGTCTTGGTCTTGTTTTACTTTTGGGGTCCCAGTGATCCCTTCCTTAGATCTCAGCACATTAGGGTCAGACTCTTCTCTCTGGGAGAAATTCACACAGCAGTCTGGACTTTAGTTTATATTTTCATTTTAAAAGAGACAGACTTTTAAAAAGTCACTTATGAATCATTGTTCAACTTCATCTGGAAAGGGGCCAATAGTGCTTGGAATTTTAAGCTCCTATTAAATCAGCTGTACTGTAGTTGTGAAAGGCAGAGGTTGAGACTATGTTTCCTAAACTCTTTCTATTGGCAGGATTAGCTAGAAGGAGGAAGGAAGCCTGAAACAATGTGGAGTGTCTTTTAGAATCAAGTAGTTTCTATTTACCTAAAGAAGAGGGAATTGAGAAAATACCATTTTAGCATATCTAATTTGAATTACACCTCTCCTGCACAAATCCAGAACTGTCTTTTCAGACAAAGGGGAAAAATAATTGGCACATTACTGCTGGCAGTTCTCAGTGAGATCCTTGACCTGGATTCAGTTTTTACTGTAATGGAGGAAAGCATTGATTTCCTAATACCTAGTGGCAGTTTGTAAATTTAAAGGAAGCTAGCTTTTGTTTGTTCATTTTAGTCTTTTTTGAGATAGCATCTCCCTGTGGCCCCAGTTGGCCTGGAACTCACTATGTAGACCAGGCCGGCCTTGAACTCATAGCGATCCACCTGGACTTTAGCCTCCTGAGAGCTGGGATTATAGGTATGAACCACCATGCCTGGCTGTAAATTAGATTTTTAAAACTCTCTTTTAAGAATCTCATTATCTTCTATGAGTGGAAATTTTCCTTAATTCAAGGTAGATAAATAACTGTTTTATATACAACACAATGTTTGAACAATGACTAAAAACTCACTAGAAATACACCAGTTCAAAGCCAGGCGTGGTGGCACACGCCTTTAATCCTAGCACTCAGGAGGCAGAGGCAGGCAGATCTTTGTGAGTTCAAGCCCAGCCTGGTCTACAGAGTGAGTTCCAGGACAGCTGGGGCTACAGGGAGACCCTGTCTCAAGAAAAAAAAAAAAAAAAAAGAAATATACCAGTTTATTCAACAATAAATATGAACAAACATTTGCCAGGTTTCAGGTCCTCTCCTAGGTTCTGTGAATTCAGGACTGAGCTCTGTGAGCAAAAGCCTGGTCCTCCTGGCCCTTATGTCATTTTCTTAATGACTTCTGGATTGAATTAGAACATTAACAAATTGTCCTCCACTAAATGGGTGTAGTCTCCAATGTGCTAAAAGCCAAATAAAAAATACTATACAAAGAATTTCTGCAACATTCTTTTTCTTCTGTAGCATCAATATCTGAGTGTTTCTTACCACTGTGCTGATTATAATGAACAGAACTGTAAATTCATTTTTTCCTGTGGAAATTGTTGTTCTCTGGAAACCATTTCCCAATGAAAAGAAATGATCTTTTCTGGAGTGATTCAGACACAGAGTTGTGAGTGATTCTGGCAGGATGGGCTTGGGGGGAAGCATATTAGCAATTGGAAAATGGTTTCGTTTCCAGAGGCTTTGTGTGATGACATTAGAAGCAACATGATGGGATTAGACTTGAGGTTCTCTGCAGGTCTGGTTAAGCTCAGAGCATCCAATAACCCACCAAAGTGACTGTAAGTCAGCCATAGAGGCTTCTTATTATCTCGGGGATGGAAATATTATTTTGAAATCCAGAGCTTAGGAGAGTGATAAGAAATGTCTACAATTCTAAAGAACTACGATCTCTAGGGAAAATAGAAAGAAGCAGGAAGAGGAGAGAAAAAGGAAGGAAGGAAAGAAGGAAGGAAAGAAGGAAGGAAGGGAAGCTTCTTTGCTTCACAAGAAATTTAGAGGCTGGGGGTCGGGGGGTGATGGGTTTTTTCTGTCTTTGAACATCCCGCCCACCTGGGCACCTGGGATCCATTTTCCATCTGGCTCTAATCATCTCAGCCAAACTGAGGATTGTTTGTCAGCGGTAGGGAAGGAGGTTCTAAGATTCCCATTAATTTTGTTGTGCCTTAGGTTTGTTCCTTCAAGTAATGTAAATCATAAATACATTTGTTGCTCATGGGCAAAAGCTGCCTCAGCATAGCCCAAAATATCTTTAGAGCATAAAAATGTTGGTTCACCTGTAAAATTTGCATGTGCTCCCTAAACACTTGCCAGTGCCTGTCCCTTGGCCGTATGCATACGCCCTTCTGTTTCTCCTGGGGCTGAGGACACCGTAGCATAGGCCCCATAGCTTTCCCAGAGAGCAAGCCCCAAAGCACATGGGAGGACTGGAGGCTTAGATTTGGTGTCTGAGTTTTATTAAATTGTTTGATTTTATTGTTGTTATTGATCTAAAGCATACATTTATTTGCAGAGTTGAAGCGTTATAACCTTATACATTGAAAATAAATACATTTTATAGTTTCAAATTTATGACGGCACCCATAGGTGGTTTAACTTGGGTTGTGCTATGTTTCATTTTGTTACAAAACACAGTCTGGCTCCTTTAAGAAGGCACAAGTTGCAGACATTGAATGGCGCTGAGTCATTTACTCAGAGAATTAGGAACAGCTGGGGGCAGATGCTAGAGGTAAATACAAAGGGTGAAGACACAGAATGCCTCTCTAGGAAATGTTCCAATGTCCAGCCCAAACCGAGAAAGGGATTTTGTCAGAGTGACTTTGCTAATGATGACAACCCTGGGCATTGTGAAGCCAAGGTTTTACTAAGCTAGCCATCAAACTCTGGCATCAAGAAAGCAAGAGACCAAATGGGGCCATCTGGATCAGCACACTGTCCTTAGCCATGCTTTACGGGGTTTGGTGGCACATAGGGGACCCTCCTCATAACCTGCAGTGGTTATGGAGCAGCTTCCTGGTCCTCAACTTTGCTGAAGCTAGTTAGAAACAGAATTTCAGGATGTTATCAAAGTTGTAACAATAAAATGAAGAACCAGGACAAAACATCTTCCATGCAGAGAAATTAAGTTCTACAAATAAAAACTAGAGGATTAGCAGTTGTAGGTGTGATACGGACATAGGGGCAAATTATCATGCTCTACAGGTTTATATTTTTGTGTTATGTATTGTTTCCCAGTAAGGCATAAGTACCCATCTGTGGTTCATTCTCCATCTAATAACTATTTCCCAAGCACATCCTGCATACTCTAGGGGAACAGAGTGAAGGGAACTAGTCTCAGGCCTTCACCTTGGTTGGCCACCTGCCATGGCTCCGCCATTCCAACATTTTCATCTACCTGATTGGTCTTGCAATGCCTGCCGTGTGCTGCCCCTAGTGCAAGCAGAGCACAGTTGTTCCTACAGGCCTCGCCTGACTGCTTTGCTCCGTGACCAGATTAAGATTTTCTTTACAGAACTGTATCAGATACTTTTCTCAACACAGTGACAAAATACTTGATTGGAAAAAAATTAGGGAGGGAGGGATTTGCTGCTGCTCAGTTTAGAGAACACACCCTTCATGGTGCCAGGAGTTTGTTACCCTCTGCAGGGTGCAGAAAGCAGAGAGCTTCGGCTCATGTCACCTGTAACTGCTCCACAGTGGCCCACTCTCTCCAGCCAGGCCCCACCTCCCAAACAGCACCACCAACTGGACACCAAGTGCTTCAACGCATCAGCCTGTGGGGTGGCATTTCCCATTCAAACATAATGAGCTCTTATCAATGTGTTTATGTAGATCTGTATGTAGTTGATCACTGACATCCCACCAACTGTGGTATTTTGAGGATGAATCCTCAGTGGTGTTCACCCATCTAGCTTTACCATGCAGAACAGTGCCTAGCACACAGTAGGCATTCAATTAGTATTGTCCAATTAAAGCTGGATTCTCTTCCTCACAAGGAAAAAAAAATAGTTGTGACTCATGCATTAAAAATATCAGGAATGAATGTTAGTCTACCAATTCAGGTGATAATAAATTCGGCATTTGGTCATTTCTCAGTCATCTCCTCTTACATACTGAGTCCACACTGGCAAGTGGGAAATTCATTTCAGCCACTCAGCGCCTCCTTCCTGCCCAGGGATGTGTCAGGTTTAGAGAGTCTTAGGCAGTGCCATGGATCCTGGAGAGAGTCCTCTGCTGTTACTAAGGCTACTATTCTATGTCAGACCCCATGGTTTGTCTGCCTGGTGGCCTTCTGCAGTTCCTGGGCAAGGCTGAAATCCTCAGTCCCTGTGGCCTTGGCACCCCAGAGGCTCTACCCTACAGCTCTTTCTGTCCAGAAGCCCGCCTCATCTTGGTCCCCACCAGGAAGTGGAACCATAGACCTTGCTCTTCTGGGAGAAATACCTTTAAGTCTGGTTTTCTTGCCTGTGTTTCAAAGCCATTCTGTTTCCTCAAACCCAGTCCTCCCCTTGGGCCTCTGGCTTATGGAAACAAAAGCCAGGCTGCTTCCAGAATCTCCCTGGTCCTCATCCTGTCACTTGCCTCCCGGAAGCAGCAGCCTCACAGAGCCAGCAGCCTGCTCAAAGGAGGAAGAAAAAGACAAACTTCAAAGAACTCAGACAGACAGCAAGAGTGTGTGTTCCACCAGTGAGGCGGATAATGCATTGGGAGAAAGGGATTTCATTGGGCAGGAGGCAGGGCAGACAAAAAGGTAAGAAAGCTGAAAGCTTTACTTTAGTTGGACCTTGAAGTTTGGTTGTGATTTTCCTGGATAGAACATGATGAATGGATAGGCAAGAGCATGAGAAAAATAGTGGCAGGGTGGAGCGGGGTAAATGGTCTCAACTAAATGCATGAATTTGAGCAGTAGGAGAACCTAAAAAAGGGAGACTGGAGCCAGTTGGTGGCTGGCCCTCAAAGCCCAGGATGGGGGTGTGGGGGTGATATCATCTGTTAGCATTTGGCAACCACTCAGCCAGAGTATATCTGAGTTGTGCATTATGAAATGCAATAGCAGCGCTGTCTAGGATGGATTAGAGAGGGTCTAGTCAGTGGCTAGCAGCGGGACATCTTCCAGGAAGCTGCAGAGCACTCCAGAGACCAGAAGGAAAAAGAGAAGGGAGATGCACAGGTAGTTGCTGAAGTAGAATGCACAGGCTGGGACAATCGGGGAGCGGAGGACAGGGTGACAACTGTGAAAAGAACAGTGTTCTCAGAAGAGCTGGAGAACCAAAGATGCTGCTGGGGAAAGATACCAAAGTCCGGTTATGTTGAATCCGGGTCCATTGGGACATTTGGAGCTGTCAAGGGGAAGACGAGAAGCCATTGTTGAGAGGAAGGGGCACACACAGAGTCACCTTGGGGCTTGGCAGTGAACATAGCTTGAAACAGCTGCAAGACTGAACATCAGAAGGTCAGCTGCTGAGGAATGGAAGAGCAGTCTCCTGTAACCTCTAGTCTTCTCTCCAATAAACGTGGCCTCCTGCTATCCTTTCATGAAATCTATCCAGGTAGATATGAGCAAGAGAGACTCTAAACCATGTATGTAACTTGAACCTTTATGCTTTATACATTATATTTGCTAGAAAATTCTCCCTTCATTTTTCTGACATTCATTAGGCATTTGTGCTTTATGCTAGATTCTCTCAGCAGGTACACGTAGAGAAACCTGCTGACTCCTTCCTGCTAACATTCTGTCTGCCATCGTGTGCTTCCTGGTGCTGAACTTCTGTCCCTAGATGGAAAAGCTTATCATTGCTTGTCTATCTCAAACACTGCACTGTTTTTGTACTTGGTGGCTTTAGGTAGGGAGGAACAGCTCAGCACAAAGCCCAGCAGCGCTTGACTTCAGCTTGGCTGTTGGCTTGCACCTAAGCTGGTATGAAAGGGACAAAGCCAAAAGGCACCATTCAGATGGTCAAGGCTGGCACCGACCATGGCCTCCAGTAGTTCAAGAACTTATATTTAGTCTTTCCCAGGGTTTCCCAGCTTCCTTGTCCTTTTGGGACAGTTAGAGACTATTGCAAAGGGACAAGGGGCATCTAAACTCTAGACCCTTAATCAGCTCTTCACTAAATAGGATGACTGCTGTCTTCGGCCCACATCTTTGTTATCACTCAGCAGCTTTGTCATAAACACCAAATTAGGCCAAAATGTTTATAGATTAAGAGCTTCTTATGACAAAATGGACTAAACCTAGTGAGGGTCTAGATGGTCACACAAGAAAGAACTGTTACTAAGGAAAAAACATCAAAAAGCATGCTGTGGGCTCACAGTTGAGCTAAAAATGACTCATTTTGGAGCTCACACAATTGAGTACTGCATTCTGTTTGCCTCAGTTTGCTGGAGGTGACATCTCTGATGTTTGCCCTGTGGTAACAGATGCATAAGTTATTTCACACCAACTTGAAGTCTACTTTTGCTAAAACAAACACTGACTCTTTGCTGGAGCCTACAGATAACAGATGGTGACTTAAGTGGAATAAGAAGCTGGCATCTGTGTCTTCATAACCTGTCTGTCTTCAGCCTTTGAGTCCCACCCTGCTTAGCTCTGCAGGTAGATATGATGGTCATTTGGAAAATGTTTTGTCCAAGTCTACAATCCAGGACTAACTTGGACTACCAGAGCTGGTACATGCTTCTTTTTTTTTTTTTCTAAAGCCAAATTTTATTGAAGTTTTGTGCATTTCATACCAAATTTCTTAAACAAATTTAGAACCATTCCCTCTTCCTTGCCTTGCACCCCACCAGAGCTCATGCATTCTGCCATACATGTCTTTCATTTTTTTCTCAGTATTTTTAAAAATTTTCGATGCAGAAGTTTACTGTTTTGGGTAGAAATTTACTGTTTAAGTCAGTTCTTTGACCCAGTCTTTTCTGTCATTCTTCCTTCCAATTTGTATCACTCCAAAAAATGCATATATGCATGCCACACATATATCAAGATTATGACATCATAGGTTTTAGCAGCTTCAGCTTATGATTTTTTTTATTAGGCTGAAAGATGTCATGTTTTCCTTAAGGAAATGTTTAAAGGCTCCTCCTTGGCAAGCCCAAACAATAATTAATCCTTCCCTTGAGCTCCACACTGGGGTCTTCCCTTCCCGTAGTCACCAAATGAGGTCCAGTAAGCACCACAGCTTGTCTTGATCTTCCTGTACTGGCCTCCATGATACAGCCTGGGTAGTCCAACAATGGCAGTCTACACTCTGAAGAGGCTGAAACTACAGAAGCTGCTCAGTCTATAAGCTGGATGTCTCAGAAGTCCCCATATGGCACTGAAGGTTTGGAGGATTCTTGGAGAAATATGAGTCTTCGGTCCATATTGGAAGGTTGAAAAGCTGTGTCTCATGTCTTTGAAGGATGGCAAAAGCAGTGGCAGCCACAGGATAGCTGCACTTGCCAGTAAAAATTGAAGACAGGCAAAAAAAATAGTGCTTTTTTATCTCAAGTTTTATACCCGAAGTACAATTTCTCAGGCCTTATTGATTATATATTTCTGGTTATACTTTCCATTTGGATGTTTAAAGCCACACGGTTAGCTCAGATTAACCAAGATTTATGTTTTCTCAAGGTCAGTTGAGATCCTCAGGGGTCACTCCGGGTTTTGGGGGGGAGGGAGAGGGACCCCTGGCTCCTTTTGGCTTTTCATTTACCAGTTCCATCCACTTGAGACAAAGTCAGGTCTTGCTAGACCAGGCTTCCCTTTTTGAAACATGAGCAGACTTTCCTTTTTATACACTGGATGCTGGCTGAAGTCCTATTAGTGATCTCTAAGACCTCCCTCAACAAGAAGACTGGTGACTCACATTTGCAGGACATTTCAAGAGATGTCCCCATGCATAGTCCCCTGGGACTTAGTTGACTTCTGAGGGCAAGGAATGAAGTTATCCCTTAAGTCCCTCAGCAAAATTGGCATTGGCATTAAGTATGGTCATTAAGCACCCAGAAAGGCTAAGTTACAACAGCTTGATACGTTTAATTACTGTATAATATTTTAGAAAAGGCTGGGACAAAAGCTCAAGCAGCCTTATATAAGAAATACTAAGAAGCACTCCCATAAAATAAATACTGTGGTTAGACACAATGTCATGACAAACTAGTTTTTTTTTTCATTCATTGTAGTGCTGTGGTTTCATTCAGTAATCATGGACTTTACCATTGAGCTACATCCCAGTTCAACATTTACTTTTTGTTTTGTTTTGTTTAGTTAATATTTTTTCCATTTTGATTTTATATTACTCTAACATATGCATATATTCCCTCCACCCATATACCAAAATTCCAAAGTCTGAAAATAAATAGTAGGCTAATTCTAGAACCTGTCTAGGGATCCACAATATAAGAGCACAGTTGTTTTCATATCACAAGGAATATAACGTTAACGTCTCTCAGTTTGCCTTACAACTAGGTACTTGGTGCTAGCATCCACAGATGAGGGATACCATTTGTCCTTTGTTTTTCTGGGACTGTGTTACTACACTTAACATAATATCTTCTAGTTCCACACATTTACCTGCAAATTTCATGCTGTCATCTTTCTTTACCGCTGCATAGAACTCCATTGTGTAGATGTGCCACGTTTTCTCTATCCACTCCTCAGTTGAGGGGCACTTGAATTTCACAGAGTTCCAGCTCTTTGCTACTGTGAAGAGAGTTGTGATAAACATGGCTGTTCATGTATCTCTGTGGTAGGATGAGTCTTGTGGGTATGTACCCAGGAGTGGTATGGCTGGGTCAGGTGGTAGGCTCATTTTGAGTCTTTTTTTTTTTTTTCTTTTTTTATTTTCTATGTGTATGAATGTACTGTCTGCATGCAGGTCTGTGCACCCATGTCATGCAATGCCGCGGAGGTCAGAAGAGGGTCTCGGATTCCCCTGGAACTGGACTTCTCCTGGAATCGGAGTTTCAGAAGGCTCTTGGCCGCCATGTGGGTGCTGGAGATCGAACCCAGGTACTCTGTAAGAGCAGTCGGCGCTCTTAACCGCTAGGCCATCTCTCCAGCCCTCTCATTTTGAGTCTTTTAAGGGTTCTCCACACTGCAATGCTGAGCACTTTTTAAGATGTTTCTCAACCATCTCTTTCCTCACTTGTGAAGTCTCTGTTCAGCTCTTTACTCCTTCTTTAAGTGAGTCATTGGTTTCCTTCTTAGTTTTTTGAGTAGTTTATATATTCTGGAAGTTAGTGCTCTGTCAGCTTTATCAGTGGCGAACACATCCCCCCACTCTGTGGGTTTTCTCTTCACTTCCCTGATTGTTTCTTTCCCTGTACTTTTGAGTTTAATGAGGTCCTACTTGTCAATTGTCGACCTTATTTCCTGTACAGCTTCTATCTGATTTAGAAAGTCTTTCCCTACATCTATGTCTTATAGGTTGCTGCTGACTTTTTCTTCTATTGCCTTCAGAGTTTTGGGTTTCATGTTGAGGTTTTTGATCCATTTGGAGTTGATTTTTGTACATGGTGAGATTTAGTGGTTTAATTTTATTTTACTACAAGTGGTGATGAGATTTTGCAAACAACATTTGCTGAAGATGCTGTCTTTCCTCCACTGTGTCTTCTTGGCCCCCTTGTTAAATATGAGGTGGCTGAAATTGTATGAGCTCAAGTTTGGATCCTCAGTTTTGTTCCATTGATCTGCAGGTCTGTTTTTGTTCCAGTGCCAAACTGTTTTTATGACTATAGCCCTGCAGTATGGTTTGAAGTCTGGTATAGAGATCCCGCCTGTATTGCTCTTTTCCCTCAGGGTTGCTTTGGCTATTCAGGGTCTTTTGTTGTTCCATATGAATTTAAGGATTTTTTTTCAAGCCTGTGAATAAACTCTTGAGGATTTTAATTGGTATTGCATTGAATCTATATATTAATTTGGGTAGAATGGACATTTTTACTATATTATTTTTTCCAATCCATGAGCATGGGAGGTCTTTCCATCTTCTGATATCTTCTTCAATCTCCTTCTTCAGGGGTTTAAATGTTTTGTTGTAGAGATCTTTGATGTCTTTGGTTAGGTTTGTTCCTAAGCATTTTATTGTTTTTGAGGCTATTGTGAATGGGAAGGTCTCCATGTATTCCTTTTTCAGTTGCTTGTTGTTGGTGTAAAGAAAGGCTACTGATTTTTCTAGGTTAATTTATATCCCACCACTTTACTGAAACTCTTAATCATTTATAGGAGTTTCCTGGTGCAGTTTTTAGCATCACTTAGGGAAATTATCATATCTTCTGCAAAAAGGGATAGATTGACTTCCTTTTTTCCAGTTGATACTCTTTTAATTCCCTTTTCTTGCCTTATTGTCCTAGCAAGTGTTTTAAGCACTATATTGAATAGGAGTGGCAACAGGGGCCAGGCTTGCAGAGTTCCTACCTTTAAGGGGAATGCTTCTGACTTTTCTCCATTTAGGATGATATTGGCTGTGGGTTTCTTGTGCATGGCTTGGATTACATTGAGGAATGATTCCTGTGGTCCAATTCCCTCTAGGACTTTAAGCATGAAGGGATGCTGGATTTTGTTGAAGGCTTTTTCTGCATTAATTGGGATTATCATGTGGTTTTTGTCTTTCAGTCCATTATGTGTTTTATGATATTTATTGATTTTTGTATGTTGAACCATCCCTGCATCTCTGGTATGAATCCAACTTGGTCATGATGGATGATCTTTTTGATGTAGGTCTGTATGCAGTTTGCAAGTATTTTGTTGAGAATTTTTGCATCTGTGTTCATTAATGAAATGGGTCTATAGTTCTCTTTTTTGGTTGTATCTTTGCCTGGTTTTGGTATTAGAGTGATGCTGGCTTTATAGCAGGAATTTGGGAGATTTCCCTCTGCTTGTATCCTTCTGAACAGTTTGAATAATAATAGTTGTAAGTCTTCTTAAAATGTTTTATAGAATTCTTCCATGAAACCATCTGGGCCTGGGCTTTTTTAGTTGGGAGGTTTCTTATTACATTTTCAATTTCTTCATATTTTATGGGTCTGTTTAAGTTGTTAATTTCTTCTTGGTTAAGCTTTGGTGATTCCCAGGATTTCAGATATTCATCCTTTTCTCTTAGGTTTTCAAACTTAGTAGAGTATAGGTTTTTGAAATATTCCCATATGATTGTCTGGATCATTTTGTTGTCTGTTGTGATATTTCCCCTTTCATCATGAATTCTATTGATTTGGAGTTGCTTTTTCTTTCTTTTGCTTAACTGGGCTAGAGGTCTGTCTATCTTGTTTATTCTTTCAAAGAACCAACTTTTGGATTTATTGGGTTTTTTTGTATTGTTTCCTTTGTTTCTATTTCATAGATTTCTGCTCTGATTTTTGTTACTTCTTTCTGTTGCATTCAGGATTCATTTGTTGTTGTCTCTCAAGTGTTTTTAGCTGCAGTGTTAGATCATTTATTTGTGCTCTTTCTGTTTTGTTTTGTTTTTTGATGTAGGCACCCAGCGCTATAAACTTGTCTCTTAGGACTGCTTTTAAAGTATCCCATAGGTTTTGTTGTGTTGTATTATCATTTTAGTTTAGTTCTGGGAACACTTTTATTTCTTTCTTTATTTCTTCCTTGACTCATTCATTATTCAGAAGTGTGTTGTTTAGTCTCCATGTGTTCTTATAGATAGTAGGGCTTATCCTGGTGTTGATATTGAGCTTTATTGCACTGTGCTCTGATAGAATGCATGAAATTATTTCAATCTTTTTGTATTTGTTGAGGTTTTTCCTGTGCCCCAGTATGTGGTTGATTTTGGACAATGTTCTGTGGGGTGCTGAGTAAAAAGTGTATTCTCGCCGGGCGTGGTGGTGCACGCCTTTAATCCTAGCACTTGGGAAGCAGAGGCAGGCAGATCTTTGTGAGTTCAAGGCCAGCCTGGTCTATAGAGTGAGTTCCAGGACAGCTGGGACTACAGGGAGACCCTGTCTCGAAAAGACCAAAAAAAAAATATTTTTTTTGTAGATTTTTGTAGATTTCTACTCCTGCAGTTATGCTTTTATTCATTTCTCTTTCTAGGTGCCCCAGGATATTTGCTCCTCTCTGCTGCTCTTTGAATTGCTTCAAGTATTCTCTGAAGGGTTGGTTTTCTGGACATGTATTCTATCATCTTGTTTATGTCATGGAAGATTTTTCTTTCTCCTTCTACTGTAATCAACATTTTTGCTGGGTATGATAAGCTGGGTTGGCATCTATAGTCATTTAGCACTGGGAATACTTTTGTCCACATTCTTCTTGCTTTCATAGTTTGCACTGAAAAGTCAGCTGTAATTCTGATGGGTTTCCCCTTATATGTAACTTGTTGTTTTTCTCTTGTGGCTTTCAGAATTTTGTCTTTGTTTGGGGCATCTAGCAGATTAACTATGATATGGCGTGGGGAGTTTCTTTGTCTATTTGGAGTTCTATGTTCTTCTTGTATTTGTATGGGTTTGTCCTTTTTCAGTTTGGGGAAATTTTCATCTATTATTCTGTTGAAGATCTGATCAATTCCATTCTCTTGGGATTCTTCTCCTTCCTCTACCCTATGAAGTAGAGGTTTGATCTTTTCATAGTGTCCCACATTTCCTGGTTGTTCCATTTTTGTGTATTTTTAAATTTTTTGTAATCTTTTCTTGAGCTTTATAGTTGTTCTGTGTTATTTTCCAGGTCTGATATTCTTTTTTCTGCTTCCTCCATTCTACTTCTGAGGCTTTTTCTCTTCTTTTCCTCTTGATTGGGTGAGCGTTCGATTTCCTTTTTCATTTCATCCTGTGATTTCTTTAGTATTCCCACTTCCTTTTGGAGCTTTGCTGGTTGGTTTCCTTTTATTTATATCAGCATAGGATCTTTTCAGTGTTTCCATTTCCTTCCAGAGTTTGTCATTCTCTCCCTCTAGGTCCTTACTGAGTTTTTCATTCTCTCCTTAGTTCTCTGATTTGTTCTTTATATTCTTTGATTTCTTTGAATATGTCTATGATTGTTCTTCTAAGATCTGTGTCCTGGGTTACCTCTAGGGAGATCTCATTGTAGGAATCTTCTATAGGGTTGGTTGAGTTTGGTGTGGAATTTGCACTTTTCCCATGTTCTTTCATTGTGTTTTTGGCATGTGGGTTTGTTTTTATTTGTATTGTGATGTGAATCTCAAATGTTTCTTCACTGTGTTGAAGGCTTGCTTTGCTTGCTTCCTTCAGATGCCTTCGTTGTTTCCTCCTTGTTTATGGAGTGTTGTTTTGTCTGGGTTTCATTCTTTCAATTTTGGTTATATATTGGAAGTCTAACTCACTTTTCCCTTTCTGTTCTGAAGATTCTCCAAAAACTGTGTAGGTAACAACTAGGTTGGTACCCTGCTGAGCACTGTGCTCACTCTGCTTCCTGCCAGCCAGTTCCTCTAGGTTGTTTTGGTGGCTTGTTGTTGCAGGACTGGAGTTGTGTCAAGTTTGCTGTTTCACTTATTGCCTTGTGCCCCAGAATCACTATTGTGATCCCACTTGGACACTCCCTCCAAAATTCTAGTTGGGGGAGGGGGAGCAAGTTGCTCGTCCTCTGTGCTCCAGGCAGTCCAGCAAAATCCCCTAATCTGATCACTATGCACTCGAGTCCCCCAATGGTAACAGGCCCACCTTTATACCGGCTAGGTGGGCAACTCAGCCCCCACAGCTGCTCAAGCCAATGATCCAATTATCCCATAATCTGCCTGCCTGAAGTACCTGGCCCCTACCTGCTCTCCAGGTGGTCCAGCAAAATCCCCCAATCTGATCTCTATGTACTCAAGTCCTACAAGCTTCTTATATTCCACTTTTGAGCATTCTCAGCAGATCAAACACCTGCAGCTCCTCAAAGCAATAATGAGGCACAGACCAAACCACAAAGCCAGTATGTTCATGCAAGAGGATGAGCAACTCAGCAGTTCCTGGCTTCAGTTAGTGCCCATTAGCCCATCAAGTATAAGGCTGGAATGTGTGCACACAAAGATATCTATTGAGACTGCCTGTGACTAATAGAAAATTAGATTAGCCCACCCAGAAAATCATTAAAACCCCACTTCTCCCTTTGTTAGCAAACACTCTGATTGTCTATTTGATCCATGTCAGTTGCCTTCTGCTGCAGAGCTGGTCTCCCAATAAAGAAGCCTTGCTACTCTTGTTCCTAACACATGGCTTTATTCTACTGGTTCCTTGGCCCATGCTACCACCTAGCATCACCTCTATTCTGGTGGCCAGTCTTCAGGTGATGCCACTTGTGATTAGGAATGTAGGGACTTGCTTGGGGTGAGAATTAGGAGAGAATGACAGAAGTGTTGCTGTACACTTGGCTTTACCAGTATTTTCCTTTTGGAAGACTCTCCCTTGGCAGTTCTTGTCACTAGTGGTTTTAAACCAGCTGTTTGGGGGAGGTGTGCATAACTGTATATATACTGATAACATAGGATTACTGAATTCTTTTTCTGATTCTTTCATTTTTCTAAATTGAGTTTATGACTCTCAATGAGAGAGAGAGAGAGAGAGAGAGAGAGAGAGAGAGAGAGAGAGAGACTGGAATCTTTGACATCTTAGAATAACAGAAACTTTGGAGCTTCCCTGGGCTGATCCTCTTTCTCCTTTGCTTCTTGTATAGAAGCAAAGCTCTTGGGGTGCTTATGAGACCAGAAGATAATTACGGTGATTAACACACAGAGACCCACCATTAGACAATGTGCAGAAAACGAAAGGCCAAAGAGTCCTTATCCTTAGACAGGACAGCTATTGCAAACCTCTACCTCCCAAGGCTCAGGGATCATTGTGGAAGAGGAGGTGGAAAGATCGTAACAGCCAGAGGAGGTGGACAACCAGGAGGAAAAAGAGGCTTCCAGGCAGCTGGTCACTCTCTCATATGAACTAACAGTAACGGGGACAGCATCCACAAGTCCTGTGCAAGTTGAAACAGGACAAAATCCCAGCACAGTCCTGGGAAAGTGGGTAAGAAGTCTCAACTCAGGGAAGGTGGAAAGACAAGGCCTTATAGGGATGGGACTCTTGCATGTCCCAGTGGATGGATCCACACTGGAGAATACTGGGGGACACAACATCTTAAGAAGTGCTCAACATCACTAAGCATTAAGGAAATGCAAATTAAAACCACTTTAAGATATCATCTCACTCTGATAAGACTGGGATCAAGAAAACGAATGATACCAAATGCCTGAGAGGTTGTGGGGAAAGGAGAATACTCATCCACTGCTGGTGGGAATGTAAACTCGTACAACCACTGTGGAAAGCTGTGTGGAGAACCCTGAAAAGACTCAAAGAGCCTACCATGTGACCCAGCCATACAACTCCTGGGTATATACCCACAAAACTCATCCTACCACAAAGATACATGCACAGCCATGTTTATCACACCTCTCTTCACAGTAGCAAAGAGCTGGAACCAACCCAAGTGCCCCTCAACTGAAAAGTAGATAGAGAAAATGTGGTACATCTACACAATGGAATTCTGTGCAGCTGCAAAAAAAGATGACAGCATGAAATTTGCAGGTAAATAGGTGGAACTAGAAGATAGTATGTTAGGTGAAGTAACACAGTCCCAGAAAAAACAAAGGACAAATGGTATCCCTCATCTGTGGATGCTAGCACCAAGTACCTAGTTGTAAGGCAAACTGAGCAATGTTAATGTTATATTCCTTGTGATATGAAAACAACTGTTCTCTTATGTGATGAATCCCTAGAGAGGTTCTAGAATTAGCCTACCATTTATTTTCAGACTTTGGAATTTTGGTATATGAGTGGAGGGAATATATGCATATGTTAGAGTAATATAAAATCAAAATGGAAAAATGTGAATCATGAAATATGATATGGAAATAACATACAGTTTGTTTTCAGATGACATAATTTTAGTATAGGTGTGATGTATCAGGCTGTGTAACTTTCTGGGTGCTTAAAAACCATACTTAATGCCCATACCAATTTGGCCAAGGATCTTAAGGGATAACTTTGTTCCTTGCCCTCAGAGGTCAACTAAGTCCCAGGGGACTATGCATGGGGGCATCTCTTGAAATGTCCTGCAAATGTGAGTCATCAGTCTTCCTGTGCAGGGAGGTCTTGGAGATCCACTAATGGGACTTCAGTCAGTGTCCAGTCTATAAAGAGGAAAGTCTGCTCATGTTTCAAAAAGGGAAGCCTGTTCTAGCAAAACCTGACTTTTCCTCAAGTGGATGGAAGTGGTAAATTAAAAGCCAAAAGGAGCCAGGGGCTCCCCTGCCCCCCCCCACAAAAAAAAAAAAAAAACCCTGAGTGACCCCTGAGGACCAGATCCTCAACTGACCTTAAGAAAACAAAAACCTGGGTTAGTCTGGGCTAACCATGTGGCCTTAAACACCAAAAAGGAAATTATAACCAGAAACAAATCATCAGTAAGGCCTGAGAAATTGTACTTCAGGTATAAAACTTGAGATCTTAGTAAAAAGACAAAAAGACCAAAAAAAAAAAAAAGAGCACAGTTGTTTTGCCTATCTTCAATTCTTACTGGCAAATGCAGCTACCCTGTGGCTGCCACTGCTTTTGCCATCCTTCAAAGACATGAGACACAGCTTTTCAACCTTCCAATATGGACTGAAGACTCATGTCTCTCCAAGAATCCTCCAAACCTTCAGTGCCAGATGGGGACTGCTGAGACATCCAGCTTGTGGACTGAGCAACTACTGGAGTTTCAGCCTCTTCAGAGTATAGACTGCCATTGTTGGACTACCCAGGCTGTATCATGGAGGCCAGTACAGGAAGATCAAGACAGGACATGGTGCTTACTGGACCTCATTTGGGTGACCATGGGAAGGAAAGACCCCAGTGTAGAGCACAAGGGCAGGATTGATTATTGTTTGGACTTGCCAAGGAGGAGCCTTCAAATACTTCCTTAAAGGAAGACATGACATCTTTCAGCCTAATAAAAAAAAATCATAAGCTGAGGTTGCTAAAACCTAAGACATCATAATTTTGATATATGTGTGGCATACATATATTCATATTTTGGAGTGATACAAAGGAATAACAACAAAAAAGACTGGGTCAAAGAACTGACTGAAACAGTAAACTTCTGTGCAAAACAGACTTCTGCATCAAAATTTAAAAAAATAAAGACTGAGAAAAAGATGTAAAACATGTATGGCAGAATGCGTGATGCATGAGCTCTAGTGGAGTGGGGGGCAATGAAGGGGAATGGGTCTAGATTTAATTTATAAATGTTATATGAAATGCACAAAACTTCAATAAAAATTGGCTTAAAAAAGAATATTGGGGGACACAAATCATACTCTATAGGCCATATTATATACCCATAGCTATATTATACACCTATATAGGTCTCACATGTATAAAATTATATATATATATATATATATATATATATATATGAGAGTTCATTAAATTGAGCAGCAGAGGGAGGTGTGGAAAGGAGAGCAAATCTAAAGGCCATCAAACTATATTTCAGGAAAATCACAAAATTCAATAAAAAGTATTTTACTTTAAACAAAAGAGATAATACCATTTCCCGTTACATAAGAACTAGACCTCCACAGTTCAAGTCTACCAAATATGAAGGTTTTTCAGGGACATAGAAGCTTATTTGAGGGAACTGTAATGTATTAGAGATCCTGTTTCTTCTGCCCCACACAGCACTACCAAGGGAAACATAGCTGCTGAAATTCCACAGAAGGCATGGCCTCTTTGGAGTAAACAATGTCCCTCCGGAAGACGCCTCCACCTGACCAAGGTCAGCTTTAGTTTAGTCCAGCACCACTTCAAGCTTTTGTGACAGAAGCTGCATATTCTTAACTCTTGTTTATTTTTGCCCTCCAGCAACTATCGTTTCCCTCTAGTCACGTGATGGCACCATTTTAAAAATGTCCCTTTTAAAGAACATTTTTCCTCCCAGGGGAGATTGGAGCTGGCTAAGGACAGCCTGTCTTAGCTATTGCTGCCCACCCGTGTGTGGATTTTCATAAAGAGTTTCACATTCCACCAGGCCATATGACAGATGGACCTAAGGAGAAAGCATTCTAGATCTTTCCCTGGCTTTATAGAGACAAGTCATGGTGTCACAAGGGGGTTGTCCCAGTCAGCTAGTGGCCTCTCCTCCCTCCATCACAGGAGTTTAGGGAAGTATTTTGTGAATTCAGATTTTACAACAAAATGATTGAACTATCAGGGACAGGAGAAAAAAAATAAGAGAAGACACATGAAAAAATGCTCCAAGGCTTGCTATTGCTGCACTACAGTGTGGAGGTTCGGCCTCGGGCAGGTCCCCTCTTTCCCGGGAAGGCTCCAGCCTGCCTCCTCTTCAACAGGGAGCAACTAACCATTCCTTATCTGTTCTCTAAGCACCTGGAAGATTCCTTCCTGGCATGTTGTGCTTCCTTGTCTTTATGCAGCGGCTCCTTCTTTCCCATGGCAGTTCTGGCTCCCCATTCAGAAGGCCTCAAGGGCAGCGGAATTGGTCAGACTTGTCTTTGGGTCATCATCACCCATAACAAGCTCTGTCTCCTAGACAGTTAATGTGGCTCATCATGATGGGTGACGGATGGGAAGAGGACTGGATGCATATCCCAGGGAAGCTCTGCACAGGGGGGACTGTGCTTTCCTACCCTCTGTACAACATATTCCTCTCGTCCTCTGTTTTTATAGTGCTTCCTATTCACCTTTGATTCATGTGTGAAAGTTTAAAGTGTTCTAAGAAATTACTGAAGGTGCACATGAGTTCTGATTGTACGTAATTGCTGGAAAATGAGGGGCCCACCAATGAGTAATGAGTATTTCCTAGGCAGTTCAAGATGTAGAGTCTGACTTTGATCCTTCTGCTGAAGTTTGACAAGGGTCTGTGGCAGCCAGACTTGGGCTGTAGGCTGCCCAGCATCCAACCAGGCACCCACTGTCTAGTAACAACACCTGGGGCTGCTTCTATTTTGTGTGCAGTATGACTTTTTGACCAGTTGCCTTATCTCTCTCTCAGGTTGCGCTCATTGAGTTATCAGAGCCTACTGCATATCATATATAATTGTGAGGGAAGCTTTTATTTTTATATTTTTGCAATAAACATTTCTTTTGCAATTTAAAACTTTAAACATTTTTTTGGTCTTTTTTGAGACAGGGATTCCCTGTAGCCCCCGCTGTCCTGGAACTCGCTGTATAGACTAGGCTGGCCTTGAACTCACAAAGATCCACCTGCCCCTGCCTCCCAAGTGCTAGGATTAAAGGCGTGCATCCCCACACCCAGCTAAAAACTTTAAATATTTAAAGAAAAGATTAATATTTGCCCCAAAGTTCTGTCTAGATGCAACAAGGTTTCCTGTGAAATCCATTTAAGCAGCAACCATAGACTGGGCTCCGTCCTCCAATTGTCCAAGCCCAGGGGAATGCACATAGCCCCACGTCACACTATCAAGGTTGCCAAAAGTCCTGCTAGAACGATTGAACAGATTTTCCCTTGGTCCCTGGCAGATATAAATCACAGTAGTCTGCTTTTAATTTCTAGCCTCAGAAGCTTAGGGGCAACAAAATTAATCACTTTCAGTTTTTTTCCTGAATGCTTTTTAAATCTCTAGAAATTTAATAGCAGTAACTACCACAATGGACCAGAAGTGGTAAACCCATCTCTGCAGTTAGCTGTATGTCATTCTGGGATACAGACTCCCAAGGTGAAAGTGAAACTGAACTATCCTCAGCCAGCCATCTTTGTAGTTGAGTTCAACAACTAGCCATCACCCCCAAGAGCCCTGCTGAAGCACCAAGTTTCTTCAGAGCTGAGGACCAGGGGCTTAATTGGTGTAAGACTGACACAGATGTGGCCAAACTTCCTTAGATGCAAGGGTGGGTGCAGAAGGGATCACCAGTCTTTCTGTGAATCTGGATTTAAGTCAAACTCTGTGACAAGACCTCAGGACTTGGTTTCTGGCTGAGTATATCATATTTTTGGTGGCACGACAGAAGATCATTTGGCTACTTCATATAAATGAATCATTAAGTGTCCGCTCTTATTTTTTTGCGAATCATGCATGATTCAGATGTGCATTAGCTCCCTTCAGTAAGCAGTGATGCCTCAGTATGTTTCTAGCAGCCCAGGGGCACAACTTAAAAAATAAAGCAAATGGTACCCTCAATTTCCGGCCTTCCTCCCTCCCCACCTCCCTCTTTTCCTTCCTTCTTTTCTTTACTCTCCCAAGTTATAAAGATGCTTTCTTTTAACTTAATTAAACCAGTACAAAATTCAAATCTACTTTTTTTGGTCTTTTTGAGACAGGGTCTCCCTGTAGCCCCAGCTGTCCTGGAACTCTCTATGTAGACCAGGCTAGCCTTGAACTCACAGAGATCTGCCTGCCTTTACCTCCTGAGTGCTGGGATTAAAGGCGTGATCCACCATGCCGGGCTCAAGTGTACTTTAAATTAATCTTTTACTGTTCTCTTAAATAGTAGTGTCCAAACACTTGTTGTCAACCTTTTAATTTAAAAAAATGTCTGGGATTGAAGATTTTATATAAAGTAATGTTACTTTTTTACAAACTATAATGATATTCCTACTGTACAGGTAATATAAATATCAGACAGTTTTATTCCAAGTGAAAATGGCAAAAGAATTAAATAAAAATCAAATTTAAAATATCTAAGTTTGGGGTTGGAAAGATGGCTCAGTGATTAAGAGCATTGGCTGCTCTTACAGAGGACATGGGTTTAGTTCCTAGCACCCATGTGTTGGCTACCAACTGTCCATAACTCTAATTCCAAGGCATCCAATGTCCTCTTCTGCCCTCTGTAGGCATTGCAGAACACAGGGGCACTTACATACATGCAGGAAAAACACACATATAAAATAAAAATAAATCTAAAAATCAAATATCTAAGGTTTGCTGGGTATGTGGCTTGTGCCTACAATTCTCGAACTTGGGAGGCTGAGGTGGAAGAATTTGCCATAAGTTCAAGGCTGGCTGGGCTACATAGTAATGTACATTACTATGTACATTACATAGTAATCTATATCCTATCTTATTTTTTGTGAAAGAAAAGAAATTTAAAAACATTCCTCAAAATACATTTTAAAAATAAATAAAAAATCTTAAAATCTGTATAACAATAACTTTGGGATTGGCACATACAAATGTTCTCTACAATTTTTCTGTTGTACAGTATCACCTTGTAGCATTCTCTTTCACCTATAGAATGATTTAACTTAAAAATTAAGTTTGCTTCCCAAGTTAATCACATACAGTCACCCAAAACATCATGGGTGAATTTGATGAAACCTGTGCCTTGATTCCACCCTATAGGTATGTATATTACAACTGCTTTTTTGAGACTCATGGGTCAAAAAACGAAAACCTAAAATAAAAAAGGGGGATGCAGATAGTTATGAAATCTTTTTGTCAAAAACCTTGCATTTCAAATCTTAAAACTACAGGAAAAGATTTGTATGTTTCAACAGGTCAAAATGTCACCAACTTAACGGCTGAGAAAGAAAAGATACAGCTTTGCATTGAGTAGGGTGCACCAGAAAGTGCCAGCAGAAAGGTTGGCCCATCTGAACATTGAAAGGAAGAAAAGCCTCAGATTGCTACAAACATCAAACCCCTCTGTGGATCCTACTTGTAACAACTATTTATAATGAGTCCTAATGAAACTTACCTTCTAGGTGCCGCAAAGGTTTTAATACGAGAGACTTTCTTACCTCCCCCCCCCATAGAACAAGGAGAAATATGATGATGATGTCGTTCTCCAACTGTAAATTGGAGACAACTATTATAGAGGTAATCTCTTATAAAACTGGTAAAACTGCCTTCTTTAATTGACTAATAGACATAGGAACTGTGAAAAGGATTATTCTCTATTCAGAACCAAATATAATACTAAAGTCTCCTTAAGCTATGCACTTAAGCAAAATATATTAATACAGGAGCTCTGACATCAGCAATGGGTTATTCTACCAAGGAGACGTTGGCCAGGGGATCCAAGCCCCCACAAAAGGTAAAGGCTCCTTGCCTCTAAACCGGGATACCTGCAAGAAGAGAGGCGATAAGGCCCTGCTGCCGAAGACCTGACATTAACATGGGAAAGATGTATTGAGGCCACACATGCAAGTGTACAGGTGGCCTGTGGAATAATACCAGAGAGTGTTACCAAAGGGCCACTAAACCAATAAAGCAAATATGGGTCTCCTTGAGTCAAGCAAGACTCCACCGTCAGCACCAGCTACACCTCACCTGCCTGGAAATACTGTGCAGCAGAGGCAGCCATATGCCTGTATATCCCAAATCTAATTGGCTATTGGCTCTCTCCTTGGAGGAATAACCCATGGCTGATGCCACAAGCTTACATCCTCTACAGGTTAGGAGATGTTATAAGCCACAGTAAGACCCTGTCATATTTAACAGGAAAAAATGTAATTCATGGATTAACATATCATCCAAACATATGTGTCTATACCAAAGTAACCTACCATAACTATTAGTGCTGTTTAAATACCTATATATCTAATTGCTTGTGCTTCATTAGTAGGATCGAAAGGTTATTCCTGGACAAACTGTCAGCCCATGAAAGGAAACAGCCAGAATTGACCAGAGTCCAAGACAACAGCTCCAGAGAGAGTGGACTGTTTTGCTTCTCATCCACCTGTGCCCCTTTTCTAAGCCTAGGGAACAATCTGCGGAAGAGGGGGCGTGGTAGAATGTAAGGGCTGCGATTGGGGTGAATGGTGAAACTACAGCAATGTAGTCTGGACACTCATTTGATCAACTTGATTGAACAAACAACCTGTCACCCCCCACTGGATGGTGGGGCTGTAGGTGTTTGGGCACAACAGCCTGCAGATAGGTTTTGCATGAAGGATGCTTGTACTCATGGATTATCACTTATAGCTAAAAATGAAAAAAAAAAAAAGAGAGAAAGATGCAGGACAGTTATGGCAGAATGCATGATCTGGGATGGGGTGGGGTGGGGTGGGGGGAAGGGAAAGGGAAATATGCCTGAACTGAATTGGAAAATGATGTAGGAAATACACAAAGGATCAATAAAAAATGAAAATTAAAAAAAAAATCAAGTGAGCATAGGCTCTTGCCAGCAATCCTAATGACCGGAGTTTGATCCCTGGAACCCATGTAATTGAAGGGGAGAACTGACTTCCACAAGTTGACCTCTGACCTCCGTAATGCATCTGGCACGCATCTCCCCACAACGCATACACAATAAATGTTAGAAAATAAAAATAAAATAAATCTCTAATTTTTTAAAAATGTGATTTTTAATGGTGCAAAATATGTTTGTATTCTAGAATGTCCTGATCATATCTTTAATAGGTTCAATGTGTTGGATATGTTTTGTCATTTTTGAAAAAATCCTGTACTGGGCTTTTGTATGTAGCAATTAAAATGTCTTGTATGTCTTCCGTTTGTTTTATTGCTTGGTTTCAAAGTCTGCCACGACTGAACAGGACAGTTTACTGGGGTACTCAGCTCTATACTGAGAAATGCCTTACTCATCAGCTATGCTAATTGGGCACAGGCATCTCAGTTCCATCTATCTTTTATGCAAAGATTTTGGTTGAAATTTTTTTGGATTTTGAGGGTGTTTTGCTTTTTGTTTTGGTGATGTGCTTGTAGTAATGCAGAAACATTTTCAAACATCTGTTTTCAAAATTCTCTTGGCATAGATTCAGTTATTTTATTAAATTTTTATTTTGTTTTTATGTTGTGTATGAGTGTTTTGCCGGCATGTATACAAGTGCGCCCATGTCACACAATGCCCTTGGAGGCCAGAAGAAGGTGTCAGATCCTCTTGGAACTGGAGTTAGGAATGGTTCAACCAGCATATGGGTGCTGGAACTGATCTGGGGTCCTCTGCAAGAACAGCCAGTGCTCTCCACCACTGAAGCATCTTTCCATCACCAAGATCCAGTTATTTAAAAGAAGCCAGCTGCTTCGCTAACTGCGAAAGTATCAATTCTCAAAAGGGCAGATCATGTGCTTACTTTAAAAAAATGACGTGTGAGGTGGCATACTACCATTGGCCACTGACCATGACAAAGGTACTATGACATGATCAAGGGACTGGCTCAGAGACCACCTGGCGGTTCCCCCTCAAGGGGAAAATGCTACAAAGACGTCCTGTTGGAAGGCCACGCTTTGATGAAATTAATCAGTGATGATGTCCATCTGATGGCAACATGGCAGGCCCCCAAGTCATGGGAAGAGGCTTCTGTAAGTCCCTCTTCCAAGAAATTTTCCCTTTCTGTAGATATCACCAGCTAATAGTACTATCTGTCACATGAGACACTGGGCTGTCTTATGTATAGTTCAAGGAAGGACACAATGGCCATCAGCATGAAATATGAGTAAGGCTTGATTATTGTTCCCGATTTTCTCCCTAGACATCCCACAGAGGGCATGTACCCCACTTGGAGATTCTCCATAAAGGACTCTTTACATTTAAATTAAAATATTTGTTTTTCTTTATGCTTTGAGTTATACTTCTCTCCCTTTTTAAAAAACAATTTTATAAAATGATCTTACAAAGCAGTTCACAGTGTAGCAGGTTTCTTTAAGGTATTTTCATGCATAATTTTGCTTGAACCCTCCCGCCCTCCCTTCGAGCTCTCAGATGGACTGGTGAGGGCAGCTTCCAAAGGCCTGTCAAGTTGTGCCCTCTCCCTCTACATGCTCCCTACTTTCTTGATAAGGGATTATGATAAGGGATTATAAAAATGAAGGTATCCACAACTCCTGTTTTCTGAACTATATTTTGGTGCCAGGCACTCAGCTAAGTGCATGATGGCCCAGGTGGGGCTAAATCCTAGCCAGGCCTCTAACCAAGCTCAGTGCCCTTTCCATTCCATGTTTATGGAGTCAAACACACCACCACATCCTTCAGAAGGGGCTACACAAAAACCAGTGTTTAATCCTAGCACTTGAGAGGCAGAGGCAGGCAGATCTTTGTAAGTTCAAGGCCAGACTGGTCTACAGAGTGAGTTCCAGGACAGCTGGGACTACAGGGGGACCCTGTCTGGAAAAGACCAAAAAAAAACAAAAAGAGAAACAAAAGAAAAAAAAAAAAAACAGTGTGGACTCTTCTCCACACCAGTTCATTCTCTGGGGTGTGAAATCTGCTTTTAACTAGAATGCTTGACTTGATGACTTGATGAGAGGAGCAGAATGCACCATGTACCCATTCTGATGAAGGCGCACAACCTGAATAAGCCAGGCACGGCGTGAGAAATTAAAAGCACAGACAGAATATTTTCAGCAAGTACAAAGTGTGACTTTCTAAATTTAATTCTCTAGGGAGCCAAATCATAGCTGGGTAATGTGGACAGGAAGGAAGTTGTGCTAAAAATGCAAATGTGCTGTAGAATTTCAAAGGGCTGTGTGCACAGAAGCGTTAGCAGGACAGATGTGCCCGGATGTCATAGTTTAGTTGGAAAACTGCTAATGAATGCATATTCCTGAATATCTATATTTTGGTGCCAGGTTATCTCAAATTTTAATCCAAACAAAGATATAAAACTAGATTGCTCTTTATTTGGTGACAGGAAGTAGAAAAATTAAAACTCAGTTTAAAAATGATTCATCTAATGTGGCCTGAAGGCTGTGTTGTGAGTGGGTATACCTCAAGCAAACCAATCAACTCCAAAAACTAAGAAAAAAGAAAAGGCAGATTGCAGTATACTCTGCAGAAGATCCTCTACCTGCCAGGAAGGAGTGCATCATCATTTTATTTAGTTATTTAAAGTTTTTATTTATTTATTTTTATTTTATGTGTATAAGTGTATTGTCTGCATCTATGTAAGTCCACTTGTGTGTGCAATGCTCACAGAGGCCAGGAGAGGAGCATCAGATCCCCTGGAACTGGAGTTACAGATGGTTGTTAGCCATCATTTGGGTGCTTGGAACAAAAGCCAGGTACTCTGCAAAAGCAGCTGGTGCTTTTAACTGCTGAACCCATCTGTACACCTCTTTCATCCCAAGTTTTTAAAGAATAGAATACACTAAGATTATTAATACTCACAAATACTTACATATATATATATATATGTATATATATATGTATGTATATATATATAGTCTACTTCCTACAAGTCCTCTGAGTACTCTCTCAAGGTATAACATGTTTTCAGAGAAAAAATAAGGCCTTAAAAGACAGTGTCTACATGTAATTCCAAGAGGGGCTGTTATTTTACTGGGAAATCTGAATTTTATTTTTATTTTATTTTTTTTTTTTTGGCTTTTTTGAGACAGGGTCTCCCTGTAGCCCCAGCTGTCCTGGAACTCACTCTGTAGACCAGGCTGGCCTTGAAGTTACAGAGATCCGTCCGCCTGCCTCTGCCTCTGCCTCTGCCTCTGCCTCTGCCTCTGCCTCCCAAGTGCTAGGATTAAAGGCCTGTGCCACCACCCCCAGCGCAAGCCACCTTTTATGTTGACTTCATGCAGATGAAAATCTCTTATGACCAATATAATGTCATTCCTTTGGTGTAATAATCCAACTATTTTTATCTAGTAATATGCATCAGACCTTTCTAGATGCTGCTATGCTTTGAATCTGAAATGTCCCCCAAAGCTCATTTTGTCAATAATTATTCCCCAGGTGGTGGCATTGATTTGAGAGGCTGTGGAACCTTTAAGATGTGTTTCCTAGCTGGGCACAGCTAGCTGGAGTGAGTTTGTTGGTTCTCTTGAGTCATGCCCATTCATTACACAGCCTTTCAAGACTGTAACTCAGCCTCTGTTCCAGCATCACGTCTCCTCCCTGGTCCAGTGGTATGTGGATAGCCTTCTCCATATTGTTCCTGGTGCCCTGGACCAGCCTCTCCACTATGCCTTTCCTGGTATGATGGATTGAAACCTATGGAACTGTAAGCCACAGTTAATCTTTCATCCCTTAAGTTGTCTTGTCAGATATTTGGTAAGAGCAATGTGAAAGTCACTAATACAGATGCATCATAAGATAAACTGTTCTGTTATTATTAACAGAACAAGATGTTATCATTTTATTAATTTATTACACTTCTATTTCCTAGGAAGCATTAACTATCCCTGGTTAGATCCCCAAATCACATCAATTTCTATCTGAGTTAGTACCTCAGAATCTGTTCTTCCCATCCTGAAGGTCACCATGTAATCCCCCTGAGCATGGACTGTTAGAATAAACCATAATCTGGAATCAAAAGCTCACTTGTTTCAGGGTAATTTTATTGATGAGAAATATCTTGTAGATAGGAAAAGACAAAGTTCTTATTTATATCACATTTTAGGTTTTTAAAATTTTCTTCTCTAAGGTTAAGCTCCTGACAGTCTGTTTCAGGAAAGTAGTTTATGAATCATAAGGCTCCCATCCTCTTCCAAAGATGAATTGATTGATCATGACAAATGTTCTCAGAGGCTGGTCATAGGGCAAAGTGTGTCCTCCACCTCGAACAACCACCTTGGAGAACAAAGACTAAAGAACAATGGAAAGGTCGGGAATTAAATATAAATAAAATCCTAATTCTGATTACATTATTTTTACTTAAGATATATAATAACTATACATTATTTAATATTTTATATATATATATATATATATATATGAATCTCAGAATGGTGTGTAATATAGCCCAGTGTTAAAACCCTACCAATCCAGTGTTTGGAATGCTGATTGCCATGTTTCTCACAACTTTGGTAATAGTTACCATAAAGTTAAGAAAGCCTTTAAATTATAGTTCTTGATTTTACACAAACCTGTATTCTGCTTTCATGTGCAAAAAACTTGAAACCGACTTCTCTTTTCCTCTTAGAAGTAATTAGTCTGCTTCCCTGATGCCCCAGTTTGAGAGTCCTATGCTCTAAGTTAGAACCAGGAGGTAGGGACTGCCCCAGTCTAGGTCAGGCCACAAAGAAACAGAGAGACTAATTCTGTCTTTTAGTTAACCAGCCCAATTAGCTCTCACTGAGAAGTTCTTCTGTCCCTTAGCTTTTAAGGGTCAGAAAGGGGATATTTTGATAACAAAAAGAAATCCTCAATGCCTGAAATAAAATATTATTTCTTGGGCATCCAAAGAATTAGAACATTCTTATTTTTTCCAATATCTTATTATGGAAAGTGTTCACATACACAGCATATTTGAAAAAGATTCCTGCCCTGGCCATTTAGATTCTTCCATTAACATGTACTGCTTTCTCACATTTGTGTACTTCTATCCTCCTGAATAGCATCCAGTCATCTACCTTATCTCTTGACACATTTAACAAGAAAAGGGGGACATCAGTATAACTCCCCTGAATGCTTCAGCATCAGATCATTAGTCAGAGTTCAGTGTGTGTTTATAGACCAGCCGGCTCCAGCCCCTTAACCTGTTACCCATTAAAAGCAGGATGTGTGTTTTTTTCTGTCTCCCATCCTTGGACTTGCTCAACAGCTTTGTCACAAACCAATAGATTAGGCCACATGTTTACATACTGGAGCTAAAACTGTTGGTGTTTCAGAGAGCCACACAGTTGACAAAGACAAGGAAGAATGATTCCTGAGGAAAAATCCAGGTTTATTCTTTAGCTCCACTTGCTCATCCAGAGCTTGAAAATCACTAATTTTGGAGTTTGCACAGCTGGGCAATACGTTCTAAGTTTCCACTGCTCTGATGTGGATGACACGGGTGACATGGGTTATGTAAACAGTTGCTAGGTTACTTCACGGAAACTTAAAGGCCACTTTTACTAAAACACTGACTCTTTGCTGGAGCCTACAGATATCTGATAGATTACTTAAATGGAATAAAAAGCTTGGCATCTTTGTCTTCACATCCTGCTCAACTTGTAAGTCAAACTGCTTGCAGACATGCTGATCATTGGAGAAATTGTTCAAAGACTATACAGTACAGGGTTAACCTGCCTATGGCCGGTGGAGCAGATGTGTGTTTCTCTTTGGGCTTTTCAAGCAGCTCAAGCACAGACAGACCCTCAGCCTTATCATAAGGCCAAGTGCACACTAGGAGTCAGGGTGTTTGTGTGAGATGGTGGCACCAGCAGTCGGAGGGACTCAGAAGGTCCTGGGCTAAGTCTCTGTCAGCTCACCAAGTACCAGGCCAGAATGCTTGTGTACAAAAACTTCTTTTGAAACCACACATGTCTGCAGCTAATGGACAGTTGCTGACCTTCAAGCCACTGCAGGAAAATCAAACACAAGCCTTCTCCTCCTCCTCCTCCTCCTCCTCCTCCTCCTCCTCCTCCTCCTCTTCCTCTTCCTCTTCCTCCTCTTCCTCTTGGAAGGGGGGGAGAATGGGAGGAGAGAGCCTCTCCTCCCTCCTCCCTCTCCGTCTCCTCCTCCTCCGCCTCCTCCCTTCCTCCTCCTTTTTTTTTTTTCCTTCCACTTTGTGGGTTTTCTCTCCCTGTCTTTTTCCCTCATCCCTCCTCCTCCTTCTTCCCTTCCTCTCTTTTTTTTTTTTTGTATTTTTTCTTTGTTTTTATATTTCTTTCTGCCTGAAAAAAAGCCTTTCTTTCTCCTCCTCCTCCCTCCTCCTCCTCCTCCTCCTCCTCCTCTTCCTCTTCCTCTTCCTCCTCTTCCTGTTCCTCCTTCTTATTCTTATTCTTATTCTCATTCTCATTCTCATTCTCATTCTCATTCTTATTCTTCTGTTGAACAGAGTTACCTAGCCACCTTCAGTGGGTGCTGGCTCAGTTCAGCTCAAGTTGGCCTGGCGGGGTTGAGGCCCTAGAAGAGACTTCTGCCTGTCTCGTTTATATTCTGTGGTTTGTGCTCATGCTTGCTCTTTCCATCCTTTCCCATCCCATATCCAGTAGGACAAGCTTGAATCTAGAAGCCCAACATGTCCCATGTTTTTTCACAGGCTGAAAATAAGTGTGTGTGTGTGTGTGTGTGTGTGTGTGTGTGTTTTCCTGTAACTCTAGAGGAAAATGTTCTCTGCCCTGCCTCCCAGGTGGATGTCTCCCCATTGAAGACTACAGAACCTCATCTTCATGTCCTGCCCAGGCAGGGATGCTGCAAGGGAGTGCTATGCATCCTTAACACAGTGGGAGACACAGAATAATAGCATCAGTAAACTGGATCCTCAAGAATTTTTTTTCTGTTCATCAGAGATTATATTTATTAACCCTTTCCTCCCATGTACAGATAGATAATTTTTCAGGAACATGAAGTTTTAACCCATGTCTTTAATCAATTGCAGTTTACATTTTCTAGAAAACAAACTTACATATTCCTATTGCATTTAAAAATAATATCCATTTATTTTTCCTTGTTAGTTCGCAGTTTTGAGTTTTAGTTATTGGATAGATCATCAAGACCATCTTTGTTTACAGGTAAAAATTTCCTGACAGAGTCCCTCACCACAGCCCCTAAAAAATTCTACATCCTACATGACAGACTCTTCTTGTACATCCAGCAAACTTTATATTGCAAAAAGAAAAAGAACAACTGAGATAACTTTTTACTCTCCTGCACCGGAGTAAGTCTGAGCTTCTGCAGCTTGCTTTGCAATGATGTATACATAACAAACACCACTTCTCACCCAGTCACAATGATAATTTCTTGAACATGTTGATATGAAATCTATACACAATCCACTGAATACACTTCCAATTCCTTAATCTGCTATTAGATCGTCACCATAAGAACAAACTTCAGCTGGAGATGTTTCTCCTTTCCTCAGCTACTTCTCTCTGAATGATGGAACTGTCTCTCAGATCATGTAAAGATTCTTGGATCCTCAAGAAATAAAGGTCACCACACTCCAGAGGCAGAGGTACAGCTAAGGAAGGACAGTGCAGTGCCCTCTAGTGGAAACTAGGAGGTAGAGGGCAGGAAGGAGCTGGGCAGAACACAATGTCCTGCAAGCAAGCTAGGTGGTCTCAGGTGACCTAATTTTTCTAGGTCTTCATGTCCTTGACCACACAACTGGGAAAGAAATGTTACCTCTTGGGTTCATTTATGAGTCGTGTGAGGACTTAATGCAAGCATATCTGGTGGGGGGGGGGTGCTGGAGAGATGGTCAACAATTAGAAGAGTGCTTGTTGTAGGACACCAGGACTAGAGGTCACGTCTAACACCCACACAGTATGCAGGCATCCTGCACATGCCCCGAACCCCAACTCCGGAGGCGCCTATAGAACGATCCCTAGATTCAGGGGAAAACCCTGCCTCAAAGGAAGAGGCAGAGAACAATAGAAGAAGACATGACTCTCCCTTCTGGGCTTCTCATGTGAACCCAAGCAAGCACACACCTAGATACATAGACATACATAAATAAGTAAAATAATTTAACGATTAAATACTTATAGAATCAAAATGTCTGTTTCAAACCAGCTACCCTAGAACATTCCATATTCCTACATCCATGTCAATAACCTTGGTTTAAAGGAGTCGTTTCCACAGTTGGATGTGCAGGAAAACACCTAGGTGTCTCCATTCTGAAGGTCCATGAAGGGTCCCAACAATCTGCATCTCTAGCAAGTTCAAATGTGGCTGGTGCTATCAGTCCGAACACTACTTCCTGAGATCTACTATTCAGAACTTTTTCTGTTCTGCAGGAAAGCAGGGGGTTTTCTATTGACACCAAGAGAATACAAGACTTCATTCATGCAACACCTACTCCTGGCCTCATCCTAGTTCCTTCTTCTTGGGCCTCTATTCTCCATGCTCTTTCACATCTTCCATTCCCCTGATCATTAAGTGGAGAAGAAACACTAAAAAAAAAAAAAAAAAGCCAGATTATATTATGCTTTCTCAGTGACATCTGTCACCTTGGTCCATTTGTGAACTGCCATGTGTGGTGAGCCAATGACACTGAACCCAGTGTGGTTAAGGTCCTTCATGCACAAAGCCTATTTCTGAAGGCCTCAATCTCCAAAATGAAAAGTATTCTCCATGTGATTCAACATACAGTGTTTTGCCAACATTAACCTCAAAAATAAATTTATGAATGCTGAAAAATAAATGATTTGGCTGTTTATAGCCGAGCCTTGCCTCTCACAAATCAAGGATCCCAACCACTCAGCAGCTTTTAGAGGTGTGTGACAAAATGTGGCAGGGTACTGACTACATATGTAAATGTGACAAGATTAATCTCAAGTCTCCCCTCATGGAAATGGCCTCATCCTCAGAAACAATCTATCTTGGGATCCTCTAAACTCATGTGTTCCAGATGTTCCAGGGGTCACAAGTGTGTCATGAATTTGAAAAGGGTTAGCAAATGCTTAAAGCTTCATTCTGCTTTTGCTTAGAAAATGATACAATTCTCCTTGGATCTAGAGATGTGGACCCTGCGGGAAAGGTTTCCTGGCTGTACCTTTATCAGTTGCCAGGACTCAGGGAAATCCACACCTGGCTTGTGGTGCACGTGTGTCAGGGGAGATTTGAGTCAGGGCAGACTTGTGTCAGGGAACCTTAACGGAGTAGATCCCTGGACAGACAAGGAGGAGATGGCAGAGATGCAGGGGTTCCCTGTGAATAGAAGAAGTGCTCCTGAACACACAGGAAACAGCAGGCATGCAGGCATGCACAGAGTTCTGTAAGCAGCCTCACTTACTGAAGAGTAGAGAGAAGACCAGGGAGAGCTGAACAGGCAAGCACTCGTGTGACACATCATATCCCTGGGATATACTGGGATGAGCAGATCAGATGCTAGAGGGCTTGTTTTTAATTTTTGAAAAATATATTTATTTATTATTTTATTTTATTTATTTCTGTATGTGTACAAATGTACTGTCTGCGTACAAGTTTGTGCACCCATGTTGTGCAATGCCACGGAGGTCAGAAGAGGGTGTCGGATTCCCCTGGAACTGGAGTTCTCCTGGAATTGGAGTTTCAGACGGTTCTTGGCCACCATGTGGGTGCTGGGGATCGAACCGGGGTCCTCTGCAAGAGCGGTTGGCGCTCTTAACTGCTAGGCCATCTCTCTAGCTCCTATTTATTTTTTTAACATGAAATTATATTTGTAACCATTTTGTGGCATAGCATTTATTACATTCATCAGTAGCATTAGTACAAATTCAGTAGCATTTAGTACATTCATCATCATCATCATCACTTGTTAGTTGTAAATTATTTTCATTGTCTAAGCGAAATGGAGCTCACTACTCTGACTGCCCAGTCCTCGTTCTTGCACACCCTCTGGCAATATAATCTGTTTTGTGTCTCTGCGGATCTTCCAAATCGAGGCAGATTCTAGAGGGTTGTAGGTGGGGTAATGATATGCTCAGATTTCCATTACAAAAAAATTACAGCCAGGCATGGTGGCACACACTTGTAATCCCAGCACTTGGGAGGCAGAGGCAGGCCTCTGTAAGTTCCAGGCCAGCCTGGTCTACATAATGAGTTCCAAGACAGCTGGGGCTACAGGGAGATCCTGTCTCAAAAAGAGCCCCCCCAAATTACCTAATATCTGACAAGAAGGCTGATTTGGAAGGGAGCGATATTGGACAAACAGGCAAATAAGAAGACTATCGGATTAAATGAGAGATGATGTAGGTTCATAGGAAAGAGTGGGAAAGGGAAGGGGTGCAGGTGCCAGGATAGAACCAATAAAATTAGCTGTCAATCAGATATAAAGGTGAGAGTCCCCGCCACACTGTCCCCACTTCAGACTTCTGCCCTGAGAAGACTTGCAAAGGATGATACTATTAATCAGGAAAGCAGAAAAGGTACCCAAGAGACACACACAATCAGAGGGTACACAGGAAGAACTGGTTGGATTCTGATGTCCCCTACAAAATGATGCCTGTTAGGTTTTCTGATTTCTATTCAAGTTATTTTGCTATTTTCATTACATTCCATATTTATGAACCTTGCCTTTGAGCTTTTAGACAAAAATATTTAGAAATGAGATAAATATGAATTCAAAAAGATATATTGAAAAAGGTTAATTGAAAACAAGAATAAAAGACAAAAGACACTTCCTAACAATGAATGAGCAAGTCACTTCCAAGAAAACCAGAGCAGAGATCAAGATTGAGTGACTCCAGAAACACACAGGAAACATTAGACTTTGGATTTCCCAACATGTACCTGGCAAAAGGTTTTGAATGGAAAGTGAAAAGTTTTAGCCACCGTGGTGGTTCGTGTTCCTGGAGAAGTCCAGAAAGAGCTTTGTTGTGGGCCCCTTCACTCATGGGTCTAAGTAGACTTTTTGTAATGGAAATCTGAGCATGTCTCATGTCTAGAGCTGGCAGACTCAAAGCAGATCATATTATACATATATATATATATATATATATATATATATATAGAGAGAGAGAGAGAGAGAGAGAGAGAGAGAGAGAGAGAGAGAGAATATCAGAAAGTCTAGAATTACAGAATTAGCAAGGCCTTCACCAGGACTGGAGACATGGCTCAGTGATAAAAGAATAGTTGTTGCTCCTGCAGAGGACCTGGGTTTGATTCTCAGCACCCACATGCTGGCTCTCTACCTTTCATACTTCCAGTTCCAGGGGGTCTAACACCTTCTTCTGGCATCCATGGGCACCAGGCATGCACATGATGCACATACATACCTGTAGGCATGCATTCATACACATAAAATAATTAAATCTCGAAAAAAGTTTTCACCTATTAAACTGAAATGAAGACTTTAATAAATGGTTTTATAGACCATACATGGTAGAAAAATATATATGAAGCATAAGTTCATATTTTCCAGGTTACTCAATAATGCCCAAATCAAAGCATGGCAAATAACAGTACAGAATATTGGAACAGAGAAGAAAAGACAGGAGACTACACAACATTGGATTTATTCTTGACTAGACTCCTTCAATAAATTTTAAAGAATAGAGTAAATGAAATTGGAATATTTAAACTGAGGATTTTTCAGACCTGATGAAAGCTGGGAGTTCTCAATTTGGGAAAGCTCTATAACTCATAAAAGAACAAACAGAGAAAACTGATGACATCTAGGCCCACTGCAGTACACTGCTGAACTCAAAGACGGAGACCCTCACAAAAGCTGCCACGGGAAAAGAAGAAAAGCTAACTGACAAATTAGGAAAGCCAGATGATGAAAAAGTGTCTTCAAAGTTCTGAAAGAAAATAATTGCCAACCTAGAACACTACACAAACCAAGACTTCATAAAGACATTTTCAAGGAAATTGAAAATGAAAATGAAAATGAAAGAACTAAAAAGTCTTTTGCAGGGGCTGGAGGGATGGCTCAGCCCTGGCTGCTGTTGCGGAGGACCGGGCTTTGATTCCCAATACCCACATGGTAGGTGACAACCATCTGTAACTCCAGTTCCAGGGAATCTCATGCCCTCTTCTGACCTCCATGTGTATGCAGAACATGGGTACATTTACACACATGCAGTCAATACACTCATAAACATAAATATAAAAAAATCTCTTGCCATCATACCTGCACTGAAAGAAACATTAATGAAAATGCTCCCTAATGGAAATACAGAAAGGAGGATGCAATGCAACTAAAAATTTACACACATGGGCAGAAAATAAGTACAACTAATAATAAGTGCTATTAATAATAAGTACTACTAATAATGGGTCTTTCTGGTTTGAACTATGTATGAGCTTTAAAAAAATGCCACTTCACAAAAGTGGTGCAAACTGAGCTTAAAATGATTGAAGATATCCTGTGTATTTGGAAAATGGTAAATGTACCAGGGTTGACTTCCTTAGGTCTTTATTTCATAAATTTAAGATATTAAATGGATAGACAATAAAAGCATTATATTATTAGTAAGTTCTAATGGTAAAGGGGGATATGATGACTGAAATAATAGATATGTTAGAAGATGCAGGGAATGAGCAGAGGAAATAGCACTCTGTGAGATGAAAAGAGACTTCAATCATCGAGGAGATGTTTAAGACAGACAAAAACCTTATGATCAAGAAACATATTCTGCTGGGCGTGGTGGCGCACACCTTTAATCCTAGTGCTCCAGAGGCAGAGACAGGTAGATCTCTGTGAGTTCAAGGTCAGCCTGGTCTACACAGTGAGTTCCAGGACAGCTGGGCTACAGGGAGACCCTGCCAAAAAAAAAAAAAAAAAAGAAAAGAAAAAGAAACATATTCTTTCTTTTTAGAGGGCCAAGATGATCTCTGACAGACAAAATCCCCTTGATCAGGTTTTTCAGCTTCATCTCACTTCATCCCACCAGACCAGTTATGTGTGCTGTGAATGTTTAATTTTTTTGAGGTTATTAAGTATTTTTCCATGATCATCTCTAAGGCTCTCTCTGCTCACTCTGGCAGGATCGTGATTGATAAGGATTAAGGTCAGCTGGGCTTTCTCTTCTTGGTCAGAGTGTCGGTGGAAAACTAAAAAGACAGTGCAGTGTGGCAAGAAGCTCAGTGCACAGACTTGGGACTTAGCATAGCTGGTTTTGAGCCCACCTCTGAGATATTGTTGTAGTGACTTAATGGCATTTGTCTTCTTATTTAATTAATTAATTTTGTCTTTTTGAGACAGGGTCTCCCTGTAGCTCCAGCTGTCCTGGGACTCACTATGTAGACCAGGCTGGTCTTGAACTCACAGATGTCTGCCTGGCTCTGCCTCCCAGGTGCTGGGATTAAAGGCCTGCACCACCACACCCGGCTCAAGCATTTGCCGGGCATGGTGGCGCACGCCTTTAATCCTAGCACTTGGGAGGCAGAGGCAGGCGGATATTTGTGAGTTCAAGGCCAGCCTGGTCTACACAGTGAGTTCCAGGACAGCTGGGGCTACAGGGAGACCCTGTCTTGAAAAGACCAAAAAACAAAACAAACAAAAAAAGAAACTACAAGCATTCAACTCCTCACAGTATTATTGTCTGAGTTTTATGATAAAAAGAATATTTTCCCGGGCTGGAGAGATTGCTTAACAGTTAAGAGGACTGGATGCTTTTGTAAAGGGGACCTACATGGTATCTAACAACCAGCTGTAACTCTAGGCCTAAGGGGTCTGATGCCTCCTCTGGCTTCCACATGGGTGTACTTACAGACGTGCAAGCAAAACACTCATACACATAAAATAAAAGAAATGCACCATAAAAGATATTTCCTTTTTAATAACTACATTAACAGCAGAACTTATAATAGTAATAAGTCTAACATCATTGCTGAACTTATTTAGGAAAAAAAGGTTTACAGTACACTTTTCAGGGGTGGAAATATTTCTCTTCCGAGCTTTTTCAATTCCTGTATAATGAATCCTTCTTGCCTATGGGAACAATGCCAGTTAAACAGGAGAGCAACTTGAACGTGAGAACAAGCCTCCATCAGCACTCTCAGCGTAACGGTGTCTATGGGATTTGTTCCTTACACATGCCAACACCATCTTCCATCAGGCTCTTTCTCTCATCCCATCTCCTCCTCTCCTCTCCTGTAGTGCCAAATCCCCTCTTCTCAATACACACAAATGTCAAGCAGGCAAGGCCTTACTTGCCTTAGCAGAATGGCAAGAAACTGTTGTGTCTTTTTCCCTTTTAAGAACCCACTTTACAGCAAGAGATTGATGCAATTAAAAAGTAATTGAAACCTCCCTCATTTTGTCATTTGGAATCCGGCTTTTATACTTGATATCCACAGTAGGTAAAACCACAATCCAACTCATTATTTGCACTTACTACTCAGTATCTTGCTTCAGGATCTACATTTGCCATTTCTTTTGTATGAGAGAAGACAGTTGGGGTGGAGAGGGCAGAGGCTACAGCAGTCAGTGCTCTCTGGCAGAATGGCTGGCTTACAATCTGATGGATATCATGCAACGTGAGCCAGCCAACCTGCTCAAGTTTTACCTCATCAGAGTGGTTCTAGCAGTGGTGTGCTGTCCTCTCCATTGACTCAGAAGAGTCAACTTGCATATTTTGTTGCTCCGCCTAAGGCTTCATGGCATCAAGTTGGTAGCCTGAAATCAGCTGAGGTGGAAGTACAGACCCCATGGAAACTGGCAAACAGTACAGATGATGAAGGCCCTTAGAATCCCAGACTACTGGTTCTTTGGCATTGTGCCTCTCCCAGACAAATGGAAAACATTGTGGCGCCCCTATTTTTCAAAGTAAATTTAGGTGTTATGGTTTGGATATGAAGTGTCCCCCAAACACCTATGTAGGAAAGCCTTGGTCTCTAGCCCACAGAACTACTGGAAGATGATGGACCCTTTAAGAGGTGGAGCAGAGCATCGTAGAAGGAAATTAGCTCACTGAAGGTTTTCTTCCAAGGGGTATCAGGACTCAGAACTCTTCCTGTCTTTTTGGTTCCTAGTCACCATGAAGTGAGAAGCTTTCCTTCATCACTCGCTCCCCTCCATGATATGTTACCTCACCACAGGCCCAAACATGATGATCAAGCTGACTCTAGAAGGTATGAATCACAATCAATATTTCCTTCCTTAACTTGATTATCTCACAGTGATTTTGGTCCCAGTGATGGAAAGCTGACCAACACACACTAGGAAATATCCACTGAAACATAAATTATAAGGTCCAAAACTTCACTGAAACCTTGGCTCTGGAAATCAGATGGGCTAGATTTCAAGTATGCACAGGGAGAGGAGAAGGCCTGTTACCTCCTTTCATGCCTGCCCGCACCTGCCCAGTGAATTCTGTGAGACTGGCAATTCAAAGCTTCAGGATCACATCACTGGCCCCTTCCATCTGTATCAGAGAGCACCAGACAGGCTCTGATGCTGGTCTTTTGAGGGGGAATTCAGATCAGTCAGGGTATTTGGATTTAACTATCTTATTGTCTCATAGTCTACAGGATCTGAGAATCCCTGAAGGTTTCCAAGGATTTGGAAGACAGAAAATGGCAAGTGTCAGGATATTTCATGATGTCATTTGATGAAATAAAACAAGACATACACTTTTTATCACCCAGCTAAGAAGCTTAAGGAAAAGTAGTTCCTGAGTCTAGATGACAATGTGGCAAAGTGTTGACACAACTGTGTTGCTCCTTCCCTGGGCCCTGCCTATCTCTGCCACTTTCTATTTCATCTGTTTATTTTCTGGCTCTGTTTACCATTCCCAGGTGACTTTGTGAGTCTTGGTTTCACTTTGAATTAAAACAACAAAAAGTTACTGCTTAAGAAGCAAACCCCAATTCTCTCTTTGTTCCTAAAATACGATTAATTTTTAAAACGCATTCTCCACGGGTAGATAATTCTTTAAATTTCAGACCTCTTAGTATTTACTCACTTTCCATTTAATGAAATGGTTCTCTTTTAAATTCCGATAGATTATTAAAAACCACTCAAGAGCTAAGAGGAAATTATGTATTGCTGCTTTGCTGCTATACCTCAATAAATAGATCTTCTAGCTAATTTATATTTTAAATCATACAATAAATTAGTCCCCAGAGTATTAACTAAGTGCATATTTGGGTAGATAATTTGGATGTGTTCTGTTTATGCTAATCAGTCCTCTCTAATGAAATAGATTCAGAACTAAGAAGACTGCTGGCAAATACTCAGTAAAACTGGGGAGTTGCTATTGTTAATTGTTTCCTTTGTTTTCAGGAAGCAAGCTGTGTGGGTCTTTTTTAAGCTAAGGAAACCAAACACATATCAAGAATCCAGTCTTTTGAAGGAGAGGATGAGGTCCTATCAGCAAGGTAATGAAACCTACAAGTTCTTCTGTAAATTTGTGTTCCAGAACAGTCCTCTCACCCCCCACCCCAGGGAACTCAGATAGGAAATAGGCTGATAAATAATGCGACCTTCAGTGGGAAGGGAATTGTTCTTTACTGTTCATTATCTTAGCGTGTCTAGTCTATTTCCTAGAAGACACCCTGGTGTGTCTAAGTGGCAAGGGGCCATCACCATTGTTGGGAGACATATTAAAATGCACACACGTGCACACGTGTGGACACACGCACACACAGCTGGGGGATTAAAGATAGGTACATGGATGACACTGAGGCCAACTTGATTTTAATTCACTGAATATTTTCAGGAGCTGTAGTGAGGGGATGACACATTGTTCAGCGTCAGGGCGCCCAGCGTCATTAAGAAAGCAATCAGATCTGTGAAAGAAGGGGAGTGGTAGAATGTAGGGGCTGCGATTGGGGTGAATGGTAAAACTACAACAATATAGTTTGGACACTTATTTGATCAACTTGATTGAACATTCAAGCCCCTCCAGCTGGATGGTGGGATCCTTGGGCTGTGTGGGCTGGGGCACAACTGCTTGCAAATTGGTTTTATATGAAGGATGCTTGTGCTATAAAAAAAAAAAAAGGAGCTAGATACTGACATTTGAACTAACTGGGAATATAAAATGCTAATTGTTTTATTTATAGTTTCTATTGGGTTGGTCTCTATATTTTTCTGAATTTCACATCATAGTGTAAAACTTCCTTTTACTTGTAGGAACAATTTAAAGGAATTAAGCTTAAATTTTACTTCCCAAATAAGTAGAATCTAGTCCAGTCATATAGCTTAAAGAGCAAAGTGTTTATTGGGTAAAATTTATTTAGCAGGTACTCACTCTGCCCAAGCTTTATCCACAAGATATGGATATTTTAGGCTTAGTGAATTGTTTAGATTAGTTAAATTTTGGTGTAGGTTTTGGTGAAAATGGTAATACAATTGAACTAATTGGGAATATAAAATGTTAATTGTTTTATTTATAATTTGTATGGGTTAAGGTACACAAATGGCTCTATATTTTTCTGAATTATACATACATTCACTAAACTTTCTTTTACTTGTAGGACAATTTAAGGAACTAGGCTTAAATTTCCTTCCCAAATAAGTAGCATACAGTCATGAGAAACAGTTTGGGTAAATTTAAATGAAAGCTTTATGCCTTGGCTCCTGTTTATGGGTATGGTAATACAACTTAGGCATCTATAGGTCAAAAGACATAAAAACCTAAAAAAAAAAAAAAAAAAAAAAAGAGGGAGGTGGGAGTGGGGTAGTATCCTTTCTGGGATACAAATGGAAAACTCGTTGTTCCAATCCTATTGATAAATTTTCAATTTTTGAGATCTTGAAACTAACAATGGGAGGAGAATTTGTATGTTCCCACAGGTAAAAATCACCAATCTAAATGCCTGAAACATACAACTTATGGCTATGAGGATGGACTGGGAAATGCCAGAAGAGAGGTTGACCCATCTGAACATTAAAGAAAGAGGACCTCAGACTGCCTGAGTCACAGACACTGAGCATCTCTCTGATATTCTGGGTTAACTGTTTATAATGGCCCTAATGAAATTTACCTTCCAGTACTGAGAACCTTCCTACCTCTCCCTTTATAGGAAAAGAAAAAACATGATGGTAAGAACACTTCCTAACTGTAAATTAGAGCTGTAAATTGTTACGGTGGTTATTTCCTATAAAACAGGCATAACTACCTTTTTTAATTGACTGATAGGAACTGTGAAAGGATATTCTCTATCTAGAGCCAAAATTCAATAGTAAAGTGTTTATAAGCTGTGTAATTAAGCAAAATATATTACACAGGAAAGTCTGACATCGCAATGAGTTATTCTGCCTAGGAGATGTTGGCGATTCAAACCCCCCCACCCCAATTATAAAGGCCTTTTGCCTATAAGTGGATATATGAAGGAGAAAGGCAGTAGGTCCCTGTTGTTGAAGACCTGGTGTGAAGATGAAAAAATGTTATGAGATGTCACTTGCTAGTACAACTGGCCTCTGAAATGCCAGAGGTTTACCAAAGGCCACTAAAGACAATACAGCGAAAATATTGTCTCCCTGAGAAAAGCAAGAACTCCTCCTCAATATCAAGCTACACCTCACGCCTGGAGATACTGTGCAACAGTGGAAACCAAGTGTCTATATATATCCCAAATCTAATTGGCTATTAGCTCTCTCCTTGGGAGGAATAACTCACAGCAGTGGATGCCACAAGCTTATGTCTTTTAGTGGTTAGGAGATGTATAAACACAATAAGAACTTGTACCACTTTATAGAGAAACCAAAGTTTGTGATTAACATACCATCCAAATCATCTGTGTCTGGCTCACAGCTTAGTTGACATAATAATTAGTCTACTTAAAATGCCTGTAAATCAATAGCTTTGTGCTTTTGTTAGTATGATTAAAAAGGTATCAACTGGAATAAGCTGTCAACCACGAAGGGAAACAACTGACAGAACGAGTCCAAAATGACAACTCCAAAGAAATTAGATGTTTTTTTCTCACCCACTTGTGCCTTTCCCAAAGCCCAGGGAACAAACTGCGGAGAGGAGGAAGGCGTGATGAATGTAAGGGCTGCGGAGAGATAGGGGTGAATCATGAGACTACAGGAATATAGTCTGGACTCCTAATTGATCAACATGCCTGTGCATACAAGCTTCTCCAACTGGACTATGGGAACCTTGGGTTGTTCAAAATTTGGACATAGATACTTGCAAAATGCACCAATTACTTAACTGTATGACAAACTGAGTAACATCAATGTTATCTGCAAACAACTGTGTCATTATATTGTAGATTCCCTTAAAAATAAACAAATAAAAAAAAAAGGAGAAAAAAAAGCAAGCAATCAGAGAGTAGTTATGAGGCTGGTGTAGTGCAGGCAGCAGGGGCTGTACCACATTAGAACCACCAAGAAAGGAGTGTTCTGGGGACAGAATCAGGACGGCTTCCTGGAAGGGACCTGGAAACTGTACTTTGTAAGGTAAGGGGGAGTTTCTGTGGTAGCCAGAGCATAAACGGCCTTATCAGTGAGCCACGGGAATCACCTGGGGACTGTGGGCTTGTTGGAGAACTGATGGTGTTTTGCTTTGTGTCCCAGGATTCTCATATGGAAGCAAGAAAAGGAGTATCTTGATTAAGTCATGAGGAGGTTAGACTTCAGCCTAGGGAGTTGCTAAGAGGTTTTAAACAAGAGAAAGACATAGCCAGACTTGCAATTTGGAAGGAGTAAAGAGACAATGGTCAACCTGTAAGTGAAGAACAGCTGAGAAACTCCTGGGAAGTGAAAAAAGTTAAACAATAGCAATTTAAAATACATATGCAAAATACTCTTCAAATCATTTACAATACCACTGCAAAGTAAAAAGAGTTTAATTTGGAATTTCCAGAGTGAAAAGCCGTTATGCTTTTTAAAATAATAAATGCTGCACTATTTTTATCGCATTGTATGAATGCACTGTTTTTCTTTTTAAGTAGTTCTTTGTGGTTTCTATGAGGAGCATTAGGGAATGAATCAAATCAGGCCAATGAGCAGCAGACTACAAAGCAGATGTGAGAATTGCCAGCAGAAGAACGGGCATGGGAGTGGCGGCCAATTACCTTCTCGAGTTATTGGTAAGGCTCCCGGCAAAGCAAGCTGGCTGAATCACGTCTGCCTTGTTTCTATGGATAAGTGTTGAAAGTAAGAAGGATTATGTGAGAGAAAGCCTCAGGATCTCCCCCTCTTATCGTGGGCTGGGCCTCAAATGTAAGGCATAGCTGAAACCTGTCCATTTTACTAGCTGCTTCTTATTACAGAGCCACAGTTGGTAGATTGGACTAAAAAGGTACTGGAGGAATGTGTTTCCATTTTTTTTTTTCTTCTTAAAGCCAGCCTCAGCACCAGGCACCTAGAAAGAAATATATACTTATACAACTAAAGCATCATGGAGATTTGGGCAGGCCACGTTCACTTTGGCTTCACTTGGGGTGAGAGATAAGCTGATGGGGACCAGAAAAGTAGACAGTAGAGAGCAGGAGTGAGAGAAAGCAATCAAGAATGATGTTACAATATGGGAAAGGATGTACAATCCTCCTTTAACAAGTCCAAGTAAATGATAACAAGAGAGAAGCCCCAGTGTTCATTAAATTACTGGAATAACAGGACCTCTTAGACATTGCTAGCAAGACACAGTCAACTTGGAAAACTTGTGTTATCTATACAACAGGAGCAAGGAGTTGCGGGCAAGAATGTTCACAGAGAGAGGATTTGTAGTAGCAAAAACTTAGAAGAAGCTCAAGTGTCCACCAGCAGTAGAATGGATGAATAATGCAACTGTAACATGCAGTGAAAAAGAGCAGAGCGTAACCATGCATGTCAGTGTGGGCGACTCTCCCCAAAGAGTATAGAGTAGCAAAGTTGGTGACTGCAAAATACATGGAGGAGTTCCTTTATGTTAAATTATCGATGAAAAGAAAACATATTGTTTATAGGTATATATGTAGGCAGAAAATTATTACTAAATATTAATACAAGCATGAAAAAAAGAAAAGGAAGGGAGTGATGAACTCAAGACTCAGAACAAGGGTTTGCTTCCCTCCAGGAGGGTAGGAGGTGACGAGACAGGAAGGGTGGAGCACCAGAATGTTGGAGGTCTTCAACTGGCTGGTAAGCATAAAAGTGTGCATTGGTCTTTATCTGTTTGACCCTACACAAGCATTACAGCTCTTTAGTGTGCATCCAAAATTTAACTTGATAGGAGAAAAGAGAAACAACCTATTGATGCTGCCAAACTCACAAAAAATAAGCCCTTAAAGAGATTTAATGTGCTCTCTGCTATGCTTCTCCCTTCTCTCACTCAACACAGAGAGGGCGAGGCAGGTCTATGTCTCTAAACAGTAGGTGGGAAGGACACAGAAAGCAACCAAACTAAAACTAAGACAGAAGTGGGAAGTCCTCTCGGGCCACAGCTCCAGGAAGGCCAAGCTGCCAGAATCTAAGCTTTGGGACTCTGGCTGCTGTGTAAAAAAATAAATATCAGGAACAAAAATAAATACCCACATCTCCACCCTGGACAGCACAAGTACAGAAAGTTGCCAGGCATTTAATGTTTTGTTTTGATAGTGTGCTTTCTGCCTTCTAAAGTTAAACTCCTATATTTCCTTTTCTTGTTTCCATATGTTAGAAATTTAGAACAAATGAAAAAAAAAGGTTGGATGCTGCTCGTTTATTGTCAGCAAGGATGTTTCAAATCATCATTTAGTCAGAAGGAACGCAATGTTTTAGAAGTATCTGAATACTGGAGCCAGGCGTGTTGATGCACATCCGTAATCTCAGCATGGGTAAAACAAAAGGAACCTAAGTCTCAGGCCAGTGTGGACTACACAGTGGGACTCCCTCTCTAAATAAATTAAATAAATAAATAAGAAAAGAAAGAAAAGTGAAAAGGAACATCTCATGGCTCAATTTAGACAATTTTATTATAGGGCACTGTGCAGACAATGTCAAACATCTCCTCAGCTCCTCCTCCTGCTTCTAAATCAAAGCCAGACAGGTTCCCTATTATAGTGAAGCTATAACTGGACACAGCTCTAGGCCAATCTACAGAAGTAATTTAATCATTTGAACTTTTAATGCATAATGTCAGCTAATGAACAGAGGGAAAGCTTCTTGCTCTGTGAAAATAGATTAATGCAGGAGAGGTCCGTAGGAACAACGAGGACAGGTGTCACATGTTGCGAGGTGCCAAGCTGAGTCAAAGTCATCAATCACCATAATATGAAATTTTCTGTGGGAATAGAGGGTGATACTTTCCTCATGTCACAGATGAGGAACCACTTGGACAGGGAAACACCTTGCCCAAGGTCACACAACTCTAGGAAGTAGAAAGTGATCTATGCCAAGGACAGTTTGCTTTGGAGAAGAAGTGTTCCCCCTAAGACCATGTGTTGAAGCTTTTGTCCCCAGCTGATGGATCCAGTCACTGGAGAAGTGACACTCAGATCTATCCAAAGCATTCATCCACTTGGGCATTCTTAATTTGATGGCACTATTGGAAGGATGGGCCAGGGAAGAGGAAAGCGGTCACTGGAAGTATGCATTTGAAGGAAGTATCTTGTCCCTGTCCAGTCCCCTCTGAGTCTTGGCTTCCCAGCTACCATGAGGTAAGCAGCTTTACAGCAGCCTCTGTCAGTGTGCTGTGCCTTACCACAGGCTCACAGTGATGGAGCCAAGAGACTATGGCCTGAATCCTCAGAAACAGAGCACCAAAACAAATCCACAATGAGGGAAAGTGAACACACAGCATCCATCCCCTTTTCCTCTATTCTACATGTTCATCAGAATATAGTAATAGCAAAAGTAGTTAGGGTCGCCAGGGCCATTTTTCTTCACAGCTTAGCTCACAACTTCTCAGCCTGGAGTGAGCAAAGGTGGTCTGTGATTTCAGTTTGGGAGCATCGTAATCCAAAGTAGTTTGACACATAGGTTTCTAGTTCTCTCTCTCTCTCTCTCTCTCTCTCTCTCTCTCTCTCTCTCTCTCTCCCACACCTGCATGCATGTGCTTTAGACCCTTCTGACTATCTGATACAGTTTATGGATATCTTCTCAGAATGTTTTAAAATATAGAAGTCAGAAAGACAGGAGAGAAGAAAGAAGAAAGAAGAGGAGGAGAGAGAGAGGAGAGAAAGAGGGAAAAGGAGAGAGAGAGAGAGAGAGAGAGAGAGAGAGAGAGAGAGAGAGATCCTTTAGTATCTGCAGGTTGATTCCAGGACCTTCTGGGAATATCAAAATCTGTGCACGCCTCACTCCCTTTTTATAAAATGGTGCATATAATCTATGATATATTCATAATATTGTATTATTTACTTTTTCATTGGTGTGCCAAATACCTGACAAGAAGAAACTTAAAGGAGGAAAGATTTTTGTTTAGCTCACAGTCCATGGTGGGGGATCATGGTGGGGGGAAACTTGGCAGTGGGACCCACCTCCTCCCCCAGCAGCTTGGGCTTGCCCTTACTCACATCTTCTCAGAGCAGGAGGCAGAGAGCTTTGGCCAGAAGTAGACTATCTGGACTAGGACACCCAGAGCCAACCGTAGCATTCCACTCTCTCCAGATAGTCTCTACCTTCCCAAACACCACCACCACTGAGGAGCAAAGGCTCAAGCACACAAACCTATGGGGAATGTTTCAAAGCCAAACTGTAACAAAAACCCAATACAACATAAATGCTACACAAATGGTTGCTGTGCTATATTGTGTGAAATAAGGATTAAAAAAAAAAGTCTGTATACATCCAGTGCAAATGCAACCATCAAAATTGCATGATTCATGTTGAACTCACAGACACAGAACCCTTGGATGGAGAAACCCAACTGTACACATGCATACACATATGTACATGTTACAATGAAATAATATAGTAAAATAATATAGTAAATATAGTAAAATAAATCTGCAATACAACTTGCATGTATACACATACTAATATAATGAAGTAGAAACCAGTGGACCTAATAATGCTGTAATTTTAAAGTCATGAAGAGCATAAAAGTCATTTCAAGTTATCAATGGTAGCATCTATGATATTAAATTTGATATGAAAATCTCTCTTCTTTCTACTGGTGAAGTTAAAGGCATTTCTAATCCCACTGTGATGTGTTGCCTGCATTCAAAATGAAGGAAATGCTAAATTTCATAATTTATAATGAAAGGAAGTGTTTCAACTAGAGGTTAGAAAAATAAAGATGTGATTCTTCTCTTCTAAGTTCACTTGAATCTCATTAGCTGCAGATAGACACTAAGCCTAGGTTAAGTAGCCTATGTAAATAGCTGAATGGAAATGCTGAGTACACTCAGGACAAGACTTCACAGTCTCAAACACTGTACTTTTACCTTTTTTGCTTTGGCATAGAACTCTATTGATCTATTATAGTATTTGGTTGACAATGAATATAAAGAAACATGTTCTCCGTGGCCACTGCTTTTGCTGAGAACCATCACTCTAGATTGTATCTGAAGCAGACATTGCCTGGTATAATTGCTTCTCTGTTGAAGAGCAACAAACACAAATGCATTGCCAGGAGCGTTACACACCAAGACCACATAATCCAAGTACAGCACAAAACTGTTAGCATTCGAGAAAGGAAGCTGCTGTTTTGAATAAATAAAAGAGTTTTTCTACAAATCTAAATTGCCAACATTCTACGGGCGGTTACAGAGAACAAGGACCACTTGTAAACCAGCAATGAATGACAAGAACCGAAAGCTAAAATTTAGACTAAGTTTTTGGCTGAAGATTTCAGAGAATCGGGGACTCCACTGAGTGGAAGATACCTTTCTGTGATGCTTTGCATCAATTGCTGGTTTGTTAAGAGTGAAACAATGCACTCCAATTTCTGGCCAGAAAGTAAACCAATAAAATAGGTCAGGATTTAGCACAGCGTCTGTGGAGCAGAATAGAAATTTGTCTATGTAGAAGCCATGCGAGCTTCCTGCCAGGTGGAGGCCACAATGGTATCAACAGAGATTTAAAAAAAATAGCATAATTTCAGTTTCTAAATTACTTGCTGTTCTTTACCCCAGAAGAGTCTAGCCTTCCCCTGGGGTTTCCTTGGTCAAAAGAACACAGTGGAACAAGTATTCTGGAACTTTTTCATGCAGGCCTTAGAAGGGCAGACCTTTTTTTGTTTCTTGATTTGGGGGACCTGTTTGCATATTGTGAAGACAAGGCTAGCATACTACTTAGGAGGTCCCAGAGAGAGAAAGAGAGAGTACTGAAGAGGGGACCATGCTGCAAGCTTTATCCAAGCTCCAGCCGGATGCAGCTGTGTTGTGACCTCAGCCTACCCCATCTGGATCAGAATTCACCCAAGTCTAATCTTTCTTTTCTACATGCCTGTAAGAAATGATCAACTGTTGCCTTAAGCCACTGAATATTTAAGCATTTGTCATTCCACGGTAAAAACTGAAAAAGAAAAATATTTACTGACGAGTCCTAATTCCTTTTCCTGGATGATAAGTGGTTCCTATCTTGTGATCTGTGAGTTAAAACCAAGCTCTAGTCTATCTCTCTTTGTTTCTATTACATTTTTTAGTTAGCACGGAGAAACGGTTTCATTAATATGACATTTTCATACATAATAGCATCATGCCCTTTCTCATATGAATGCCCACCTCACTAACACATCTTTCTAAGGCAGATAGAAAACAAACACAGCTTGCATTGAGAGACTGTGCAGACTCATATCACACAAACCAAGGAAGACCAATCTCTCGTGTGGTCTCACATACACTACCAAATCCTGCTGTCTCTTCTATCAGACCCGAGAAGAGGCAAAGGACATTATCTGATGACCTGATTGCAGCAACGCTATGCACTGTGAGACTCTTTAGGGAGCACAGCAGCAGTGCACCCCAAATCAGCGCACATTTGATAGATGAGTGATGGGAATGTAAAGGCTTGCGATTTTGACCTTGTGTAGAGCATTCTGATGGAAAACACTTTCCCCTTTCCTATCCAGGTTTGTCTGGCCTGCATCATAGTTTCATTTTGCCCCTTTTCAAACCATATTTCCCCATCCCTTCTGCTACTGTTGGTCCCTAATAATAATCCCTGAATTCTTTAACACCTGCTTATGGAGAACCTAACTTCAACTGTCATGTAGTTCTGGAAAGGAGGTGGGTGTAGCTTTTCTGTCCATGATTTCATCAATTGACAAAAGAACTCTCTCCAGGTCTGGAAAATGTAAATGAGAGCCCATGAGTCAGGACATCCCTCTCCACAGAAGGCCACAGAGCTAATGGCAGAGGTGGAAATAATGATTCTGCTTCATTTTGTTAATTAAATTTTATTTATTTCTGTATGTGTATGAATGTACTGTCTGCATGCAGGTTTGTGCACCCGTGTCGTGCAATGCCACGGAGGTCAGAAGAGGGCGTCGGATTCCCCTGGAACTGGAGTTCTCCTGGAATTGGAGTTTTTTTAGACGGTTCTTGGCCGCCATGTGGGTGCTGGGGATCGGGGGTCTTCTGCAAGAGCAGTCGGCGCTCTTAACCACTAGGCCATCTCTCCAGCCCCATGATTCTGTTTCATAAACACTGTAACAAAGCCAAACATTTTCCAAGGAATAAGCCATATTTGGTAATCAGGTCTCAACCAGTCAAATGTAAAAGTCTTGGCTATTGACTTTTGCTTCCTTCAGTCATGTAAGCACAACCCAGGGCTTGCTGAATACCTTTCTAGAACCAATACTCATAATGACCTCCTGCACTATTGAAAACTGTAAAAACAAAATGAATTGCCAACAGGAAGTCCGAAATGACAGGTGGCCAGCTCTGTTATTCGCTGTATGAACCGTCTTTGGAAATGCCAAATACCAGATGGGACTGTCCTTTCTATTTAAAGGACATTCACTGGTCATTCTTTCTTACTTTTTAAGAATTATATGTGGTTAAGGAAACAAACTAAAGTTAAAGTTGGCAAGCTCAGGTGGTCATTACACCTGGATGCGCATCTGGCCTATTCAAGCAGTGCTCTTGCCTTTACGGAACAAAGTCACCCCTGTGGTCTGAGCGTGCTGCCAAGTACAGTGGACACCACCATCAGTGCCTGGAGCCCTCTACCAGCAGTCTACCCTTCCTTGTTCCTCTGCCCTCACAGGCACTTTGGCACACTGTGGTGTGGCAGAAAGATCTAGCTGCACTACCCAATATTGCATACTATGATTCTTTGAAGGCTAAAGCAAGTTTCTTAGGTAAAACTTCTATTTCCTCATTTATAGATGAATAAATACCATAGATTACAGGGTAACAACAAGGATTCCATAAATTTAAGGACAAAAAGGTGTGTGGTAGGTCATAGCTTGAGGACCCACAAATACAGAATAACTGTTAGCTATCCTTAGCATGTCCTTTGGTTTTCCCTACATCCCTTCAAAGTCCTCACTCTGAGTTTACAGAACCAGTAACCAGCCCACAGCCAGGAAGTGGCCAAAGTAAATTCAAAACAGGTTTCTCAAATTCTACAGTTTCCCTTGCTCTCTCTAACCAAACTGCTTCCAATGTGACCACTCTCCTGAAGAGTCGAGCTCGGAAGCACTGTGTTCTTCCCTTTTGTTTCCTGGAAGTAACCTTTAGCTAAAGGTCTGATTCCTGCTAAAGGTCGGGGAATGTGGGAGAACCCCTGAGGGTAGAGTGCCGCTGCACACCTGGGTCCCCATGAGGCAAACCTCTGCCATGGTCAGGGTCAGGTGTGAGCTTGGTTAAGGCTGTGCTTCCAGAGCTTCGGGTGCAGTGACAGCTGAGAGAAGAACAGGGACACGAGCCTCCTTCCTGTGATGATGCCTCTCAGTTGGTGGGAATACACAGCCCACATCTCTCCACCAGGAAATCCATCCTTATTCTTCCACCTCTATTTTAGAGTTGGAAATCGGGCATCAGGCAGCCAATCCTATGAAACCGAGGGAGAGCACTCTCCCCCTAAGGTTCCTAACGTGACGCCTTATTTCCAGCCCCCCCCCAGCCTAAGTTCATCCTATTGCTGTCTTTTAAATTTCTCTAACAGCTGTAAAAAGGTGCTTCAAAACTTCTAGTGGCTTCCTGCTGCACAGACAATGGAACACGCACCCCTGACCCACACCATTAAATCCCCATCTAACTCAGCTCTCCTTGAAGCTCCAGATCATGAACCAGTATGCTCCATCCCCAGTGCTCTTATCCAGGTCCCCACAAATTCTCTCTGCTTGCTACCAACTCCAACATGTGCTGTTTCATTAATATTATAGTTACTAATTACAGCTCTTCCTGGCATTAGATAAATCTGGACTCACTACCAACTCAGCTCTAGCACCTTCTTAAAACCTGATATTCTGGGGCTGGAGGGATGGCCTAAGCGGTTAAGAGCACCAACCGCTCTTGCAGAGGACCCAGGTTGGATCCCCAGCACCCACATGGTGGCTGAGAACCATCTGTAACTCCAATTCCAGGAGAACTCCAGTTCCAGGGGAATCTGACACCCTCTTCTGACCTCCGCAGCATTGCACAACACGGGGGTGCACAAACCTACATTCAGTCACATAAAAAAATAAATAAATAAAAATTTAAAAACCCTGATATTCTGCGTCTACAGCAGATGGTGACTATGTGAGATCTAGTTAATACTAAATGCTTTAATTATGGCAGGCATGTCTACAGTGTCTAGTGTCTCACATCTCACACACTACCCCAGATGCTGTGACACCGTCTTTCCAGTGCTAGGTATACTTCTCAATAAGAAAACAGGAAGACAGGGCATAACCATTCCCTAAGTCCTGAATAAATCAGAATTGATTTGTTACTGGAAACATGAAATAAAATACTCAGGTAAATTTGGTTTATTAATTATGTGAAAGTCTTGATAGAAGCCACATCCAGTAAAATCTAATAAATGATGAAAACTCTTATTTCAATGTTTACACAAAGAATAATTAGCATCAATAAAATATTTTCAGTAAAGATACAAAATGGAAATGATTAAACTGCTTTCTTCAGGACATTTAGCTTAATAAAGTTTAAAGTAGAAACATGTGCCTAAAGAAATTCATCAGCATGCTTAGAATTCTGATTTATATAGTTATATTATATATAACTATATCTATATATATATATATATATATTTTATTTTTTAAGTGAGAAGTTAAAGGGGTGGGGTTGGGGGGAGGGGAACCCTTGGGGCCAGGTCTAGTGGTACAGGCCTGCTATCCTGGCTACTTCGGATCTGAGACAGGTGGATCACAAGTTTAAGACTGGCCTCACCAATGTTTTCAGACCCAGTCTCAAAATAATAATAAGGCGTGTAGTTAGAAAGAGAGCACTTTCCTGGCATATGGAGGGCCCTGAGTTCAATGCCAGCACTGTAATGAACAAACAAACAATAATAACAACAACACAATAAAACATCCTTGGGGCCAGCATGGTGATTTGATGATGGCAGTACAAAATGGTCCATAGTTGGCAGAGTAGTACAAACCCACACAGGACAACTTTGACATTTGGAAAAGGGATAGATTCCAAATATTATTGGGGGTCAGGGTGGGAGTGAGGGATGGCTTTGACAGTGAATGAAAGCCAATGAGAAAAGACTGAAGCTCTGGGAGCTGGTGCTGGCTGTAGGAAGAGCCCAGAGTCAAAGTCGGCACGGCAGCTGCCCTGGTCAGCTTGTCCCCTGGCCATGGGACTGCCCTTCACACACACTGCCCCTCCTTTCCTTTCTGTCTTTCTCTCTCCCTCCCTCTCTCTTTCCTTCCCTGTCATCTCCCTCTTTCCTTCTCTGTCTCCCTCCTTCCTTCACTCCCTCTTCCCCTCTTTCTCCTCCTCTTCACCTGGATCTTCATTTTCTTTTGTTTTCTTTTTTAAATTTTATTATTTTTTTATTTATTTCTGTATGTGTATGAATGTACTGTCTGCATGCAGGTTTGTGCACCTGTGTCCTGCAATGCTGCAGAGGTCAGAAGAGGGTGTTGGATTCCCCTGGAACTGGAGTTCTCCTGGAATTGGAGTTTCAGACAGTTCTTGGCTGCCATGTGGGTGCTGAGGATCGAACCCGGGTCCTCTGTAAGAGTGGTCGGCGCTCTTAACCGCTAGGCCATCTCTCCAGCCCTGGATCTTCATTTTCTTTCACCCTATGTGGATATACATAGATAACGAACAGGTACACAGACACAGAGGTTGGCGTACAGAGGTGGGACCTTGGCTGAAGGTCACTCTACTCTTCTATATATTTTATTTATTTTCAGTGTATGAATATATGTGTATGTGACTGCAAGTGTGTGCAAGGAAGTCCTAAGACAACTTTGAGGAGTCAGTTCTTGCCTTCTACTTTGAGGTAGTATGGTCTCTCTTGCTTCTGCAAGCCCCATTATACTCTAGGCTAACCAGTGGCTATCTCTGCCTCCTGCCTCCCGCCTCCCACCTCCTGCCTCCCAGTACATGTACTGCTGTTACAGATGTGCCCTACTACATCTGGCTTTTCATAGTTCCAGAGCTCCAACTTGCCTTGTCAGGTTTTAGGTGGGGCTCACTTTGACCCACTGAGCCATTTCCCTGACCTTTACACTGCTTGCTAACTAAACACCCCTGGTCATTTATGAAAAATAGATATTTCACATTTTGTGAAAGGATGTCTTAAACAGAATTCACTCCAAAGCCTTCCTGCATTTTGCAGACAAACTGAGGCTCAGAGTCTGCTGCCGGAGGCTACATAGCAAGGCTGGGCCTGCAGTTCAGAAAGCTACAAACACCAAAAAGACTCGCCCTTCCCTCCAAGGCCAGAACCCACAGGGGGTGGGTGAGAAGCTTTCTCTGGCCTCTGAAGGCCGGCTGGAGCTGCACTATGGGATGCAGGGACGCGGGGAGGGGGCTCTCTCAGCCCCCAGAGGTCCCACTAGGAAAGCCAGTTGCTCCCGTTAGTGGACGTTTTAGGTAACCACGAAGAGACAAGTCTGCTTTGCTTTCGTTTTTTTTAATTAAGAGCTGTGGTGTTTGGCAGGGCGTGTGGTTTTCTTTCTGGCAGATTCACACCCGTGCTTCTGTTTTGTGTGTCTAATACTTTTAGCAAGCCAGTCCGTGGCCGGCCGTTTTCTTCATTATCAGGAGCTTGACATTTGGACAGTACTCCCCTTCCCGTATCTGAGCCTCACAGAGAATGTCTTTGTTCAAATGGGAGCTCTTTTCCCTTCTCCACTCCATCTCCAGGAGCCCTAACCAGCTCAGAGCGAGGCACTGAGCTAGGCTCTCCAGCAGCATGTGCGAATCACATCCAGAGAAGGCAGCCGCCTTGCTGCGCGGTGGACCCTCCCCATCACTAACATATGTGGGCCGCTTCTTTTGTTCCCCGTGTTTTGGCAGCCAGAGAAGCGCCATTTCATCTCTCAATGTGTTTTGCGTTCTTAAGAAAAGTCAGCCAGCCTGGTGTGGTGCCCGCCTCTGGTGTCTGGCTGCGGACCAGCTCCTCTTGCCACTCTTCCCACCTCAGGGGCATTCACTGCCGGGAAGCAGCAATCTGGCTTCTCAAGCTGGAAGTTTTGTGCAAAGTGCAAGACCGACACAGAGGCACTGCAGCAATTCATTAAGCTGAGGGGGGACATGCAGGGGACAGAGGGTCCTCAGAATCTCAAGACCCCTCCACTGCCTCGATTCACATCACCAGGCAGAGCTTGGCCTGGGCTGGAGGTGCCATAGTCTCTACCCGGCCTCTCAGGGTTTTACTATTTGCTCCGTGGGCTGAATAGTAAAACCCAAATTCTTTTTTGGAGTTGATTTTCAATGAAATAGTTTCTTAAATCTTGAATTTTACTATTTATAATTTCCCTTTTGTTATATGCATTCTGGTAAGAATGGAGGAGATGATGAAATTGGAAGCAAAATTCCCTACAGTCAGGTAATGCTTTATGAAGTCTGTTAATTTAGCTGAATGATCTTAGCAGCTCCTAGTGGCTTAGACAAAAGCAACTGATTCCTCACAACCCTGGAGGCTGGGCGTTCATGATCAAGGCACTGGCTAATTTAGCTTGCTGGTTGACAGTCCTCTTCTGGCTTTATAAAGTGTGGTCATTTCCATGTCCTCCCTCACATGGCAGGGAGCAAGGGAGCATGCTATCTGTTATGGTCCCTTTTAAGGACACAAAGGGCATTAAACAGGGCCCTGCATTTACACACTCACTTAAACTTATTATGAGCAATAGGTCCTGTCTTCACAATGCATTCACATGGTACAGGGTCACGGTAATTTGGAGTGTGTGTGTGTCCATATACAAAATTTAGTCCATAGCAGATGGGTTAAGTGAAATCTTAAGAGATGACCAAGCAGTTAAGAGCACTGACTGCTCTTGCAGAAGACCCGAGTTAAAATCCCACCTACATGGTGACTAGCAACCACTCACAGCTCCAATTCCAGGGGATCCAACACCCTCTTCTGACCTCTGAGCGGATTGTGCAACACAGGTGCACTTGCATATATGCAGGCAATACAATCATATACATAAAATAAAAACTTTTTAAAAGATGAACAAATGAGTTAAGCAGCAACATGTTAGAAATATCAGTGAAAATGAAACAAATAAACAAATAAAAAAGAAATATCAGTGAAGAACAGAAAGCTAGAAGAAAGTTTAGTAGAAGAAAATGAAATATGAAGAGAAAAAGAAAGGAAATGAAGTTAGTAGAATGAAATGGAACATGGTCTTAGTTCCTCTGAAGGTGAGGGGAGAGCGTTGCTTGCTTGTTTGGGCTTTTTGTGATTTCTTTTCTTTTTAGTCTGGGGATCAAACCAAGGGCCTTGCTAGGTGAATACTCTACCCCTGAGCTAAGTACCCAAACCTAAGCACAGTCTATGAAGGAGACAAAAGAGACAGCAGAGTGTGAGAAACCTGCAAAGTTAAATAATGACAAAGAATTCTCTGAACATGACATAACACCTCCAACCATAGTTTCAAAAAGCTCAAGAGTACACTCAAGGTTGACACTTCATAGGTACAAATAGGGAATCTTGAAATTAGGAAGAACTAAACAAAACAAAATAGGAATTACTTTCAAAGAAGCAGCAATAAAACCAATGTCTAACTTCTCATAGGTAAGGGTTCTAGAGAGGACAAGAATCACATCCTTATGGAGCTCAAAGAAAATACCTGTCAATGTAAAATCCCATTGCCTGAGATGTGTCCTCACAATTAGGGGCAACAGAAAGGCATTTAAAGGCAAGACCAGAACATGTTGTCAACATATATTTCTAAAGAGACTTGTTTGTTTTTTTATTGTTGTTGTTGTTGTTAATTTTGATTTGGTAAGAAATGCAAGAAAGCCTGAATGGTGTGTGAAAGATTAAATGTGTGAGAAATTCTCAGCAAGCACTGACTGGTTCAAATGCTATAAATAATCCCCTGTGGTATTTAAACTACATATAGAATTTTTTTAATAACACAAAAGCCAGGAGAGTTGGTAAAGATTATAAGGTATTGGGGGCTGGAGAGATGGCCTAGCAGTTAAGAGCGCCGACCGCTCTTACAGAGGCCTTGGGTTCGATCCCCAGCACCCACATGGCGGCCGAGAACCGTCTTAAACTCCAATTCCAGGAGAACTCCAGTTCCAGAGGAATCCGACACCCTCTTCTGACCTCCGCAGCATTGCACGACACGGGTGCACAAACTTGCATGCAGACAGTACATTCATACACATACAGAAATAAATAAATGCCGGGCGTGGTGGCACACGCCTTTAATCCTAGCACTTGGGAGGCAGAGGCACGCGGATCTCTGTGAGTTCAAGGCCAGCCTGGTCTACAGAGTGAGTTCCAGGACAGCCAGAGCTACAGGGAGACCCTGTCTCAAAAAGACCAAAAAAAAAAAAGAGATTATAAGGTATTTTGAGGTTCTTGCATTCATCTAGAAAAGTATAAAATTCTAATTTAAATTAGGATTTAGTAAGTCTAGATTTATATTATCCTGTCTAGCTAAAGTATAGATGGAAAAAAAATGAAACAATATAAATATTTGAGTAATGCAAAATGATCTGATACAAGAAAAGGAAATAGAGAACAAATGTGACAAATAGAAAACAACAATGAAATAGTAGACTTAAACAATCAGTAAGGAGCTGAAGAGATAGCTCAGCAGTTAAGAGCACTGGCTGCTCTTGCAGAAGACCCTGGTTTGATTCTCAGCATCCACATGGCAGCTAACAACCTCCTGTAATTCCAGTTCCAGAGGAATCTGATGCCCTCTTCTGACCTCCTAGGGCAATTGCACCATATGGGTGCACTTAAATACATGCAGACAATATACTCATTCACATAAAATTAAAAATAATAAATAAAATATTTTTAAAAATCAATTGGTAATTACATTAACTGTAAAAGGATGACTCTGATTTGACAATATTGACAGGATCTGCAAAAAAAAGCCACTTTATACCATTTAATGATACAGAAAGGAAAAATTGAAAAATATCCCATGTGTATATGTTCAAATGAAAGTTGGCATAGTTACATGACTATCAATCAATTAGACTTCAAGATGAAAAGCATTACTATAAATAAGAAGGGACAATTTATAAAAATGAAAGATTTAGTACCAGGAATGCATAACATGTCTATAGCTATATGCAATTCACAGCACAAATGCAGTAAAAAAGCAAAACAAAACAGTAAAGTGTTCAGTTATAGTGGGGGAAATTTAACAGGAGCAAGGAAGACAGGGAGGAGGGGAGGGAGGATGAAGAGGAGAAGGAAGAGAAGGAGGAGGAGGAGGAAGAGAGAGGCTGAATAAACTTGTTTTTTAAAGAGATCCTAATTAGCATAAAAATTGTAGCCAACGACTACAGAATATAGTTGCTTTAAAAGTATATAAGCAATCTTAGCCAAAAACAACTACTTTGGGAGGCCACAGAATAAATATTGCAAATTTCAAATAATTGAAATAGTAAGGAATATGTAGAATTTTTAAACGACAAGGCTGTAATAAGAGTACATTTCATCCTGATTGAAATAAATGCAAGACTAGAAGAGCCAAAATGCTTGAAAATTGAGCAATATACTTTAAAACCAACTAGCCAAAGGAGACAAACTACAATGGAAGTTAAGAATGCTCCAATTTAAACCATATCATTTTAACAACTTTTATATAACTGTAACAAATTTTAGTGTACACTGAGGACTAAGCTTAACAGACACATCACATGAGTGCATATATTAAAATGAAGGCTAGAACTAAAAGTCTAAAGAATTTAAAAAATAGTAAATTATAAGGAAATAGTAACAAGGCGGTAACAAGATCAACACAAATTAATGCAACAAGAAACAAAACCACACTAGAGTAAATAAAGGCAGAAATTTGTTATTTGAAAGCACTAATAACTTTGTTATACCTCAGGCCAGAGAGGAAATGAATGACTTATATTCACCACAGATCTTAAGAGGCATTAAATAAAGGTGAAATTATGTTGCAAAAGCTTTTAAGTTAAAAATTTTAGTGGAAATGGATGACTTCTTAAAATGTTAGTCTATGAAAAATGACATAAGAAGAAATAGAAAAAAATTATTATCCCCCTCATAGAAATTGAATTTAAAGCACTTCGCCTTCTCCTTCTCCTTCTCCTCCTCCTTCTCCTCCTCCTCCTCCTCCTCCTCCTCCTCCTTCTTCTTCTTCTTCTTCTTCCTCTTCATCCTCCTTCTCTTCCTCCTCCTCTTCCTCCTCTTTTTCTTCCTCTTCCTCCTCTTCCCCCTCATTCTCTTCTTTTTCTTCTTCCTCCTCCTCTTCTTTCTCCTTTTCCTTTTCTGAGACAGAGTCTCACAGGTAGTCTCAGCTATGCTGAAACTCCCTATGTAAACCACATCAGGCTAGCTTCAATCTTATAAAGATCCACTTTGCCTCCCAAGTGCTGAGATGAAGGGTATGAGCCTCCATGCCAGCTTAAAGCCTCTTTTAAAGAAACCATCAAGCCAAAATAGCCTCACTAATGAAGCTTCCTAACACTGCAAAAGATTTTTGACATGCTGAAAGAAAGGATACTTACCAGTTCATTTTATGAAGTCAGAAAAGTACTGTTTCCAAAACTCAAGGCTGACATCAAGAGAAAAGAAAATCATAGGAGTAATGGCTGATCCTTGACTGGTGCTCATTCTGTTGAGTGTCAGCTAAAGAGATCTTGTTCTCCATATGGCTTATAAAAATGTGTTCATGAGACAGCTGTGGGCCCCAACAGTCACCTGGAGGTAGGCAGGCCCAGTTTGAGCTCACATACAGGCAGAAGGCAGCTCCCAGCAGTTAACAGGGGGTAGGCAGGCCCAGATTGAACACATCCAACAGTGGACAGTGGGCCCCAGCAGGCACCTGGAGGTGGGAAGGCCCAGCTTGCACTGGGTGGCAGCCCCAGCAGGCACCTGGAGACAAGTGGGCCTGGCTTGAGCATGCAGAGCGGATGGCAGTGGCCCCCAGCTGGCACCCAAGGGTAGGCAGGCATGGCTTGAGCAAGCGCGCCAATGGACTGCACCCCCAGCAGGCACACAAAGATAGGCAAGCCCAGTTTGTGCTGGTGGTGTGGCCCCCAGCAGACACCTGGACGCAGGCACCAAAGGCAGGCCTGGAACCCATGCACTTGAGCTTTGTGTGCTTTAGTGTCAACTTGACACACCTGGGTTGAGGAAGCCTCAATTGGGGAATTGGCTCCATTGGACTGTCCTGTGGCCACGTCTCTGGAGTATTGTCTTGATTGTTGAGCAATGTGGGAGGGCCCAGCCCACTATGGGTGGTGCCACCCTGGGCAGGTTGTTGTGTACCGTATAAGAAGGCAGGCTGGGCATGAGCCAGGGGAGCAAGCCAGTGAACAGCATTCTTCCATGGCCTGTGCTTCAGCTCCTGCCTCCAGGTTCCTGCCCTGAGTTCCTGCCTTGGGCTCCCTGAGTGATGAACTGTGACCCACGAGAAATAAGCTGAATAAACCCTTTCCTCCACAAGTTGGTGTTGGTCAGAGTGTTTTGTCACAGCAATGGAAGACAAACTAGAACACTTTGTAACAGAATACAAACAGTAACAGAAACCCACATGCCAAAAGCACAACAACAACAAAAAAAACAATGACATGGGAAAACCAAATAATAAACTCCCACTAAATTCTACCAGCCCTACAGAAGACCCCTACAATGAGAACTTCCTGGAGTTAACACGGGACACAGATCTTAAAAGATCTATCATAGACATACTGAAAGAAATCAAGGAATATAAAAAAAACACATAGACAAACAATCAAAGAACTAGGAGAGAATGACAAACACCAGAAAGAAGTGGAAATACTGAAGAAATCTCACACTGAAATGAAAAAGGAAATAGAATACTCATCCAGTCAACAGGAAAGGATGGGAGAAAGTCTCAGTAACTGAATGAAGAAGAAAATTGAATATCCAGATTGGAAGATAATGGAAGAATTGGAATGTTCAAGCAAAGATTATGAATTTTTTTTTAAAAAACACAAAAGTGGAATAATCAGGAAATGTGGGACAACATGAAAAGACCAAACCTTGGCATCATAGGTATAGAAGAAGGAGAAGAATCCCAGAATAATAGTATTTACCAGATGTTCAACAGAATTATAGAAGAAAATTTCCTCAAATTGGAAAAAGACATAGCCATACAAATATAAGGCACACACAACTAGACAAGACCAGAAAATAAATTCCCCATGCCATATTATAGTAAAAATGTTAGATGCTGAAAACAAAGACGGAATACTGAAAGCCAAAAGAGAAAAACTACAAGTTACATATAAAGGGAAACCCATCAGAATTACAGCTGACTTTTCAATACAAATGATGAAAGCCAGAAAAGGTTGGGCCAAAGTATTCCCAGTTCTAAATGGCTATAGATGCCAACCCAGGTTACTTTGCCCAGTAAACATGTCAGTTATCATTGAAGGAGAAAGAAAAATCTTTCATGACATAAACAAGATGAAAGAATACATATCCAGAAAACCAACCCTTCAGAAAATACTCGAAGCAATTCAAATGACAGAGGAAAAGAACAACTGTTCCAAAATGGCAAAAGAAAGTAATTAATGATGGTATAACTGTAGAAATACAAACCTAGACCAAAATTACAAACAGAAAGTAAATTGAAGGGAATCAATAAACATCTCTCAAAAATAACCTTAAATATCAATGGTCTGAACTCCCCTATCAAGAGAAACAGACTGAGCAAATAGATTAAGAAGTTGAATCCATCTTTTTGTTGAACCCATCTCACCTTCAAGGACAGGCACCATCTTGATGTGAAGGATGGAAAAAATAGTCCAAGCAAATGCTACCAAAAAGCAAGCAGGAGTTGTTAGTCTAATATCAGACAAATAGATTTCAAATTAAAACTAATTAGAAGAGATGAAGAGAGCTACTACATCCTTATCAGAGGAGTAATTAACCATGAAGATTTCACAATTATAAATATATATGCACCAAACTCTGGTGCACTCAACTTCAAGGCACAGATTAATCCCAGCACACTAATAGTGGGAGACTTCAATACCACACTGAGCCCATTGGACAGGACAACTGGACAAAGAATGAACAAAGACATCTGAACTGAACAATATGATATGCCAAATGGACCTAACAGACATCTAACAAATAGTCTACCCAAACACCAAAGAATATACTTTCTACTCAGCACCCACAGAACATGCTCCAAAATTGAACATATACTGGGACACAGAGCAAACCTCAACAAATACAAAAATTGAAATAATTCCATGCATTCTATCAGACCACAATGGAATAAAGCTTAATACCAACAGCAGAAAGAGTGCTACTATTTACAAGAACTCATGGAGACTAAATAACACACCCCTGAATAATGAATGGGTCAAAGGAGAAATAAAGAAAGAAATAAAAGTATTCCAGGCACCAAACAAAAAGCATGTTACAACACAATAAAAACCTATGGGACACTTTAAAAGCAGTCCTAAGAGGGAAATTTATAGCCCTAAGTGCCTATATTAAGGAAACAGAAGCCAGGAGTTGTGGAACACACCTTTAATCCTAGCTCTTAGAAGGCTGAGACAGGTGGATCTCTGTGAGTTCAAGGTCAACCTGGTCTACATAGAAGTTCCAGGACACCTGGGGCTACAGGGAGACCTTGTCTCAAAAAAACCAAAAAAAAAAAAAAAAAAAAAGAAAACAAAAAGAGAAACACTGACTAAAAACACTTGAGAAACAACGACAAATAATCTTAACCCAATAGACAGGAAATAGCAAAAATCAAAGCAGAAATCAATGAAATAGAAATAAGAAAACAATACAAAAATTAATAAATCCAAGACCTGGTTCTTTGAAAGCATAACAAGATAAGATAGACCTCATCCCAGTTGAACCAAGCAAGAAAGAAAGGGCAGCTCCAAACCAGTAGTATTCATTAATGAAAGGAAACATCACAACAGATAAAGAAAAGAACCAGCAATCATACACGGGATACTTCAAAAACTATACTATACTAAATTTGAAAAACCAAAGAGAACCTGGAATGAATATCTGAAGTCATGAAAATCACCAACACAAGAAGAGATCAACAGCTTAAACAGACCATATAATAAGAAATTGAAAATGTCATATAAACCTCCCACTAACAAAAAAAAAAAAAAAAAAAAAAGCCCAGGCCCTGGTGGATTGACAGCAGAATTCTATAAGGCATTTAAATGGACCTATAGCCATTATTACTCAAATTATTCAAAAGGATAGAAACAGAGGGAAAGCTCCCAAATTCTTTCTGTGAAGTCAACATCACTCTAATACCAAAACTAGAGAAACATACAACCAAAAAAGAAATAGACCCATTTCACTAATGAACATAGATGCAAAAATTCTCAACAAAATACTTGCAAACAGCATACAGACACACATCAAAGAGATCATCCATCTTGATCAAGTCAGATTCATACCAAAGATGCAGGGATGGTTCAACATACGTAAATCAATAAATGTCATAAAGCACCATAAATGGAATGAAAGACAAAAACCACATGGTCACCTCGATTAATGCAGAAAAGGCCTTTGACAAAATTAAACATGCCTTCATGTTTAAAGTCTTAGAGAGAATTGGATTGGAGGGAACTTTCTTCAACATAATTAAAGCCATATACAACAAATCCACAGCCAACATTATTCCAAATGGGGAAAAATTAGAAGCATTCCCCCTTAAAGTCAGGAACCCGGCAAGGCTGCCCCCATCACCACTCCTTTTCAATATAGTGCTTGAAATGCTTGCTACAGCAATAAGACCAAGAAAAGGAAATTAAAGGAGTGCCAATTGGAAAAGAGGAGATCAAACTAGCCCTTTTTACAGATGACATGATAGTTTACCTAAGGGATGCAAAAACTCCACCAGAAAACTCCTAGAAATGATTAACAGTTTCAGTAAAGTGGCAGGATATAAAATTAAACTAGAAAAATCAGTAGCCTTTCTTTATGCCAACAATAAGCAATTGGTGAAGGAATACAAGGAGACCTTCCCATTCACAATAGCCTCAGAAAAAAATTAAAATATGTAGGAACAAACCTGACTAAATATCTCTACAATGAAAAATTTAAAAACCTGAAGGAGATTGAAGAAGACACCAGATGATGGATTGGAAGATTTAATATAGTAAAAATGACCATCCTGCCCAAAGTAATATTCAGATTCAATGCAATTACAATTAAAATTCCCATGAGCTTCTTCACAGACCTAGAAAAAAAAAATCCTAATGTTCATAAGGAAAAACAAAAGACCAGATAGCCAAAGCAACACTGAGCAAAAAGAGCAATGCAGGGGGCATTACTATACCAGTCCTCAAACTATATTACAGGGATAGTCATAAAAACAGTCTGGTATTGGCACAAAAACAGATCTGTAGATCAATGGAGCAAAAGTGAAGATCCAAACTTGAGCACATGCAATTTCAGCCACCTCATATTTGACAAAGGGGCCAAGAAGATACAATGAAGGAAAGACAGCATCTTCAGCAAATGGTGTTGGCAAACTGAATCACCACTTGTAGAAGAATAAAATTAAACCCCTATCTCTCACCTTGTACAAAAAAATCAACTCCAAATGGATCAAAGACCTCAATGTGAAACCTGAAACTTTGAAAATGATAGAAGAAAATGTTGGCAGTAATCTAAAAGACATAGGCATAAGAAAAGACTTTCTAAATCAGACAGCATCTATACAGGAAATAAGGTCAACAATTGACAAGTGGGACCTTTTTAAACTCAAAAGCTTCTGTACTGCGAAAGAAACAAAGATGCGAAGAGAAAACCCACAGAGTGGGAAGAAACTTTCACTGCTGATACATCTGACAGAGCTTTAACATCCAGAGTATATAAACTACTCAACAAACAAAGGAGCAAGAAAACAAATGACCCACTCAAAAGATGGAGTAAAGAGCTGAACAGAGACTTCACAAATGAAGATGGAAAGATGGCTAAGAAACCTCTTAAAAAGTGTTAAACATCACTGATAATTAAGGAAATGGAAATTAAAACCACCTTAAGATTTCATCTTACTCCAGGAGGACTGGCTATGATCAAGAAAACAAAGGATGCCAAATGCTGGAGAGGTTGTGGGGAAAGGGGAACACTCATTCACTGCTGGTGGGAAATGGAAACTCGTGCAACCCCTTTGGGAAGCAGTGTGGAGAACTCTTAAAAGAATCAAAATGAGTCTACCACCTGACTGAGTCCAACCACTCCTGGGTATATACCCATAAGACTCATCAGAGCGCAGAGATACATGCACATCTATGTTTATTGTAGCTCTCTTCACTATAGTAAAGAGCTGGAAGCAACCCAAGTGTCCCTCAACCAATGAGTGGATAAAGAAAATGTGGTACATCTACACAATAGAGTTCTATGCAGCAGTGGACAGACAATATCATGAACTTTGCAGGTAAATGGACAGAACTAGTGAAGTAACACAGTCCCAGAAAAACAAATGATGCATGGTGTCCCTTATTTGTGGATCCTAGCACAAAATCTCTATTTGTAAGGCAAATGAAATAATGCTTTTTTTCTTTCTGTTTTAGTAAATATAATACCTGGTGTTACCCATAAACTTGCTATATAATGTAGGAATGTAAAGTAATAATTTTTTTTTTACCTGCATACAATTCTACTGTCAAAATGTGAATCCCTAAACACATTTTGGAATTAACCTATAGTTTATTTTCAGACATCATAATTTTGGTATATGTATGGCAGGTATAAATGCATATTTTAGAACAATACAAATTGGAAGGAACAACAACAACAAAAAAGACTTGGTAAAAGCACTGACTGAAACAGTAAACTTCTCCCCCAAACAGTAAACTTCTGCATCAAAAATTTTAAAAAAGACTGAGAAAAGGATGAAAGACATGTATGGCAGAATGCATGAGCTCTAGTGGGGTGTGGGGGGCAAGTAAGGAGGAATGGATCTAGATTTGATTAAGAAGTATTGTATGAAATACACAAAACCTCAATAAAAATGTGTTCACAGATTGAGCAGAGGAGGTGATACTGAACCTTCCTCAAATAATTGCTCAAGCTTCCTTGGTTCCCACACTGACTAGAATTTTCTGGTTAATGATTTGCCTGAACTAAGTCTTGTCATTTTCAGTGTCTCCTTCCATCTTCAACGACTGTTGTCTGTTTTGACATTACGCCTCTGGACTTTGGTAAAGGAAACCATTCTCCTCTGTTGAAGACAGGGCTGCAGGAGTCACATCTCACCTGTTGCCTGACTTTGCTTAAAGGCAGCCATGTCTTATTGGTCTTTATGCTTTATGTTAAGCCCTATCAACCCACTCCCATGCCCTGTGTGCCCCAAGGGTTTGCATACCTGGTGGAATTTACCCACTTGCCGTACATAACCAGCCACTTCCTTATCAGATTTGAAGATCTTCCAAATCCTTCTTTTTGCCCTTTTGTACTCTGCGAATTTTTTCCATTCCATGGTCAACAAGGAACGCTCTGTCAAGGCACCTGCCACAATGACGTCCAGTTGACCATTGTAGAGCAGAACCTAAAATGAAACCCAGATATCAGCAAGTGACGTATTCAGAAAACGCAGCAGGGGAACAGGAAGATTTGGGAATGGAGGGTGAGTTCATGAGGGAAGTGAGCTCCTCTGAGTCAGTCCTCCAACAGCCCAGCCTGCAGGTCACCACACACACCAAGTACCTGAGAGAAACTCAGCTCCTGTCTCAGACATTGCATCTTTTGCAAGCTTAGTTCATCATAGGTATCTGTAAAAGGTCTCTCTGGGCCCCAAAGCCTAGCAAAGAGGTTCTCCTCAACTCTGCAACTTTGATCTCTTTGGAGTCTCCAATTTGGCCTGAATGGCAACTTTTGGTTGAGACCTCAAAGTGGACTTCACTGTGTATTCTTCAATCTTGGCCTTCATGCTGCAGTGTTATTAAAGGGTTTAAACACAATTTAAGAGCCCAGGATTTTGACACATTCCAAAAAAAAAGGTAAAAAATTTTGATACTCTGCTTCTAGTAACCCCAATTTGCAGATTACATTCTACAAAATAAAAGAATAAATAAAATTTATGTATCTCTATTCACAGAATCAAACTCTAATCAAGAACTTAACAAAATAGAGGATCAGATAGATGAGTGATTAATTGCACAGTCGCTCAAGAATTTTTACAGGACATTGTACAGCCCTTTAAGTGTTTAACTGAGCCATGATGTGAGATGAAATATGCTTGCCATAAAAGTTTGAATGCTCGGGCTGGAGAGATAGCCTAGCGGTTAAGAGCACCGACGCTCTTGCAGAGGACCCGGGTTGGATCCCCAGCTCCCACATGGCGACTAAGAACCGTCTGTAACTCCAATTCCAGGAGAACTCCAGTTCCAGGGGAATCCGAGACCCTCTTCTGACCTCCGCGGCATTGCACGACACGGGTGCACAGACCTGCATGCAGACAATACATTCATACACACACAAAAATAAATAATAAAAAAAAGTTCGAATGCTCAAAGTCAAATATGAGGTATATCACAATGACCTTTCTTAATACATTTACACATCCATATATAAGGAATGGGAAGTTTGGACAAAATGGTGTTCCTTGATTCACAGGGTGGAAATTTGAGCTATTCCCTCTTTATTTGCTATTCTCACGTCTTTCCATGGAACTAACATGACAGTAATTATCAAAAATTATTGCCACTTTACCCAATAAAAAGTTTCTCTTGGACTCTGCAACCTTTGATCTCCTCCCAGGCTCTGATTTGGCTCAAATGGAGACCTTTGGTTCAAACCCTAAATTGGATATTGAATGTTTCATCGCATATGTCTCCATCTTTGCCTTCATGGCCAGGCTTCTTAAAAAGGTTTAAACATAATTAAAAAGCCAGGACTTTGACACACTCCAAATCCTCAAACAGAGGCGGGACAGGATTCGGGCTAAGATGAAAGAGCTTTGGGCCTCCAGCACAGGAACACACATCCTTTCATGTTGCCCCGCCACCATCGCTGCCCCCTCCCCTACATAGAAGCCCAGAGGAAAAGTCCTTGATGGATTTAAGGCCTTTTTGAAAAGATTTGGCTCAACTGAGCAATAAAATATTTGCATTGTTTATACAAAAAAAGTGGCCTCAAAGACCTTGAGTGCGTATGGCCTGTACAAAGCCTCCTACAGCTGTTTTGGCTAGCAGTATGGAAACAATTATATGTGATGGGTACCAGCGAACAAGGCTTAAATGCTTCCCCCTTCTAGGAAGGCCTCATTATGGCTGATTAGCAAAGCTAATCATGTACAAAGTCATTCTCTTTCTAGATTTCAAGGGAAAGATGCTGATTAATTAGCAATTTTCCATGTTAACTATTTATTTTGGGTCTCCATGGCTGTTATATGAGCTTGCATCTTCTGCTCAAAGTGTCTCTTGCAGCTACCTTTAGTAACATCACTATATTTTAGAAATTATATCAGGCGTTCTTTTTCTTTTTTCATTCTTAAGGGACAATAACAAAAGTCACAGGTTACAATAATAAAAGTAGGTTTATGAGCAGTATTACAGAGCAGGTTGCTAACTGAACAGAGTCCAAGCCCATCTCTGAGCTGTTTCCCGTTATTCCAGACTCTTCACAAACAAGAACACCAACTCTCTGCAGCAAGCCAAAGAAAAACTAAATTCAACAGTCCTTGTGTGTACGTGGTGTGATATTGAAGGCACACTCCTAGGGCAATGGGAATCTTTTTTTTTTTTTTTGCAAAGCAACGCAGACATCCATCAAATGAAGCAAAAAAGAAATCATATTGATTATGGCGGTTAATATTGGTTACCAATTTGGCTGGATCAAGAGAGGTCTAAAAATTTTGGTAAAGCACACTTCTGGATGTGTCTATCAGAGTTTTCCAGAGATGACTGACATGTTGGTGAATTGAGGGGGAGAGAGCTGCCCTGAACATGAATGACATCATCCAACCGGCTGCAGTCTAGGGGAACACGAACGGGAACAGGGGAAGCCTGGGAGCCTGCACGCTCATCTTCTTCAGCAGGTTCAGCTTTTGCTACTTCCATCTCTAAGGCTCCAGATACTTCAGCCTGTCAATGCAGATTCACAGCAGTCACCCAAGGGGGAGGTCAGGTAGAGGAGGTGTTTCCAGACCTCCACTGGGCTGCATCAGCCATCTCTTGTCCTGCAGATTCCAGCTACTTGTATGTCAAAGCTACTGGTTCCTCTGACTCTTAATCCTGCAAGGCCCTTATGGGACTCTCTAGCCTTTGATCACATAAATTCTTCCTTATAATCACAGATACTCTGTTAGTTATGTTCCTCTGGAAAACACTAAATAATATAATGACTAAGTGAACTGATTCCAAGGCTGGCATTCAGGCCAGCAGCCAGTATTCAATACAAGGTCCCCAAGGCTTTTCTTTTTTATCTGAATGCCATATCTTCTCTCATAAGCACCCCATAGGAATATTCCACCTGTGAACTCTAGGCTGAGTAGGTAGATGTTTGATTTGTTTTAGCTTGACCGGTGTCTAGTTTTTTGTGAATGTGGTCTCCACACTTACATAATGAAAAAATGCAAAACAAGGAATAACAGTAAGAACAGTAAGTTGAGTGCCCCCATTTGACAAACGATAGGACCAGAAGAATAACATGCAAAAATTCAGATACTACCTGCTATTTTTCAGGTTTTCATAATAACAGATAAAAAACATTTTTGATTCTCAGATAATCCTAAAACCTCATTTAAAGCTCAATCACTTATGAGGGAGAGCATTAGGTGTTCTGGATGATAACTGTCTTCTCTTTTTGTCTTCCTTAAGAGGGAGAGAATGGGCCATGGAGATAACTCAGCTGGTAAGGGGCTCACCACCGAGCTTGAGTCAACTGAGTTTGAGCCCTGGATTCAACATGGTGGAAGGATAGAACTGACTCCTCCAAGTTGCCTCTGACCTCCACACACAGGCTTGGCACAATCATGCATATACACACACATGCATATACATACACAATCATACCTATACATACACATACATTGGGAGGTGGGGAGAAATGTTCTACACAGCACAAGAAGAAAAAAAGGCCTCTTCAATTTTATTTCAAATGTGTTCCTGTACACATGGCTTTGGTCTCACCTCCTTAATAGGGTAGGGTATGAGAAATGTGCTACTTTTCTGGTGAGGATGCTGTTATAGTATAAGCTGTTAGACATCTCCTAGCTCCTTGACTTTCAAAATCCTACATATAGCTCCTTCAGAAAGAAGTGCAGCTCCCGCAGATCAGCAAGTACTGAATCCCATGACTCAATGCTTAGTATCACAAAAAGCCTCTGGAAACAGAGTTGGTGAGGGCAAGACCTAGTTCCCATCTCCAGAAGCAGCCTTGAGCTATTTGTCCAACTCTGCTGAGGTATTTCTCTTGGTCACTTCTCACTTTGTATGGACAAGAATGCATATAACGCATTATTCACAGATGGTGACAGAGCCTCGTTCCTGGCATAGGGAGTGGCCTTCTTTGGTTTTGATGATAATTTTATTTTAGTATAACTGCATAGATTTCATCATGACATTTGGTATATGGACAGTAAATACTTCGTGCATATTCACCTTCCCATTGCTCTCTTGTCCCCTCTCTGGCCCTTTCCTACTTAGTCACTGCTCTATTTTTCATTGTATTTTGTCTCTACATCTGTGGGTGGACATCTAGGCAGATTCCATAACTCAGCTACTGTGAACAGTGCCACAATAGACGTGGATACACGACTACCTCTGGGGGTTGCTGGCCTGGATTCATCCAGCTTTGTACTCAGGCATGGTATGGCTGAATCCTATGGTAGTTCTATTTTTAGTTTTCTGGGGAAGCTCCATACTGCTACCCATAATGATGTTCTAACTTAAACTCCCACCACCAATGATAAGACTTCCTTTACCAACACCAGCCCCCATTCTTACCAGCATTTGTATTCAATTGTTTTTCTTTTCTAAAAATGTTTTGGTTATTTTTATTTTATGTCTATGAGTGTATTGCCTACATGTATGTAAGTGCATCCATACCATGCAATGCCCGTGGGGGCCAAAAGAAGGGGTCAGATCCCCTAGAAGTGGAGTTATGGACACTTGTTAGCCATCACATGGGTTCTGGGAACTCAGGTCCTCTGCAAGAGAAGCCAGTGCAGTGTTCTTAAGTATGGTGTGTGTGTGTGTGTGTGTGTGCGCGCACGCAGGTACATGTGGAGGCCAGAGAACAACCCTAAGTGTCGTTCTTTGGGCAACCTGTCCACCTTTGTTTTCTTTTTTCTTTTTCTTTTCTTTTTTTTCTTTTCTTTTTTTATTTGTCTATTTTTTTATTTTATGGTATTCACTTTTTTTTTATTTTTAAGGGATTCTACAATATAATGACACAGTTGTTTGCAGATAACATTGATGTTACTCAGTATGTCATACAATTAGGTAATTGGTGCATTTTGCAAGTATCTATGTCCAAACTCTGAACAACCCAAGGTTCCCATAGTCCAGTTGGAGAAGCTTGTATGCACAGGCATGTTGATCAATCAAGAGCCCAGACTATATTCCTGTAGTCTCATGATTCACCCCTATCTCTCCACAGCCCTTACAATCTACCACACCTCCTCTTCCGCAGTTTGTTCCCTGGGCTTTGGGAAAGGAGCACAAGTGGATGAGAAGAAAACAGTCTAATTTCTTTGGAGTTGTCATTTTGGACTCCAGTCTGTTCAGGTTGTTTCCCTTCATGGGTTGACAGCTTTCCCAGATACCCTTTTTAGTCATACTAACAAAGCACAAGCTATTGGATGTACAGGCATTTAAGCAGTACTAATTATTATGTCAAGCTAAGCTGTGAGCATAGGCACAGATGCTTGGTTGGTATGCTAATCCGCAAACTGTGGTTTCTCTATAAAGGGTCGCTGGCCAACGCGTCTGCCCCTCCCCACATAAGAAGCCCAGGAAAGTGGTCCTGAGTGGATGTTAAAGAAGGACCTTTTTGGCAAAGAATTATGGGGGGGCTCAAAAAACAAATAAAGAGCAATAAAAATATTTGCATTGTTTATTACAAAAAAAGTGGCCAGGTCAAAGACCGTGAGTTGCGTATGGCGCTTTACAAAAAAGCCTCCTACAGCTGTTTTAGGCTAGACAGTAATGGAACCCAATATTGTGTGGGTAACAAGCGAGGACGAGCGAGCCGGCTTAAAATGCTTCCCCAACTTCTAGAGAAGGAGACCTCTATTATGGCTTAGGATCGCTAGCAAAGCTAATCATGTACAAGTCATTCTCTTTTAGATTTCAAGGGAAAGATGCTGATTAATTAGCAATTTTCCATGTTAACTATTTATTTTGGGTCTCCATGGCTGTTATATGAGCTTGCATCTTCTGCTCAAAGTGTCTCTTGCAGCTACCTTTAGTAACATCACTATATTTTAGAATATAATCAGAGGGTCGTCTTTTCTTTTTCATCTTAAGGTACAATAACAAAAGTCACAGTTACAATAATAAAAGTAGGTTTATGAGCAGTATTACAGAGCAGGTTGCTAACTGAACAGGAGTCCAAGCCCATCTCTGAGCTGTTTCCCGTTATTCCAGACTCTTCACAAACAAGAACACCAACTCTCTGCAGCAAGCCAAAGAAAAACTAAATTCAACAGTCCTTGTGTGTACAAGAATAGGTGTGGAGATTGAAGGCACACTCCTAGGGCAATGGAAACTTTTTTTTTTTTTTTTTTTTTGCAAAGCAACGCAGACAAATCCATCAAATAAGCAAAAAAGAAATCATATTGATTATGGTCGGTTAATTTGGTATACCAATTGGCTGGAATCAAGAGAGGTCTAAAAATTTTGGTAAAGCACACTTCTGGATGTGTCTATCAGAGTTTTCCAGAGATGACTGACATGTTGGTGAATTGAGGGGGAGAGAGCTGCCCTGAACATGAATGACATCATCCAACCGGCTGCAGTCTAGGGGAACACGAACGGGAACAGGGGAAGCCTGGGAGCCTGCACGCTCATCTTCTTCAGCAGGTTCAGCTTTTGCTACTTCCATCTCTAAGGCTCCAGATACTTCAGCCTGTCAATGCAGATTCACAGCAGTCACCCTAGGGGGAGGTCAGGTAGAGGAGGTGTTTCCAGACCTCCACTGGGCTGCATCAGCCATCTCTTGTCCTGCAGATTCCAGCTACTTGTATGTCAAAGCTACTGGTTCCTCTGACTCTTAATCCTGCAAGGCCCTTATGGGACTCTCTAGCTTTGATCACATAAATTCTTCCTTATAATCACAAGTACTCTGTTAGTTATGTTCCTCTGGAAAACACTAAATAATATAATGACTAAGTGAACTGATTCCAAGGCTGGCATTCAGGCCAGCAGCCAGTATTCAATACAAGGTCCCCAAGGCTTTTCTTTTTTATCTGAATGCCATATCTTCTCTCATAAGCACCCCATAGGAATATTAGCACAAAATCTCTATTTGTAAGGCAAATGAAATAATGCTTTTTTTCTTTCTGTTTTAGTAAATATAATACCTGGTGTTACCCATAAACTTGCTATATAATGTAGGAATGTAAAGTAATAATTTTTTTTTTACCTGCATACAATTCTACTGTCAAAATGTGAATCCCTAAACACATTTTGGAATTAACCTATAGTTTATTTTCAGACATCATAATTTTGGTATATGTATGGCAGGTATAAATGCATATTTTAGAACAATACAAATTGGAAGGAACAACAACAACAAAAAAGACTTGGTAAAAGCACTGACTGAAACAGTAAACTTCTCCCCCAAACAGTAAACTTCTGCATCAAAAATTTTAAAAAAGACTGAGAAAAGGATGAAAGACATGTATGGCAGAATGCATGAGCTCTAGTGGGGTGTGGGGGGCAAGTAAGGAGGAATGGATCTAGATTTGATTAAGAAGTATTGTATGAAATACACAAAACCTCAATAAAAATGTGTTCACAGATTGAGCAGAGGAGGTGATACTGAACCTTCCTCAAATAATTGCTCAAGCTTCCTTGGTTCCCACACTGACTAGAATTTTCTGGTTAATGATTTGCCCGAACTAAGTCTTGTCATTTTCAGTGTCTCCTTCCATCTTCAACGACTGTTGTCTGTTTTGACATTACGCCTCTGGACTTTGGTAAAGGAAACCATTCTCCTCTGTTGAAGACAGGGCTGCAGGAGTCACATCTCGCCTGTTGCCTGACTTTGCTTAAAGGCAGCCATGTCTTATTGGTCTTTATGCTTTATGTTAAGCCCTATCAACCCACTCCCATGCCCTGTGTGCCCCAAGGGTTTGCATACCTGGTGGAATTTACCCACTTGCCATACATAACCAGCCACTTCCTTATCAGATTTGAAGATCTTCCAAATCCTTCTTTTTGCCCTTTTGTACTCTGCGAATTTTTTCCATTCCATGGTCAACAAGGAACGCTCTGTCAAGGCACCTGCCACAATGACGTCCAGTTGACCATTATAGAGCAGAACCTAAAATGAAACCCAGATATCAGCAAGTGACGTATTCAGAAAACGCAGCAGGGGAACAGGAAGATTTGGGAATGGAGGGTGAGTTCATGAGGGAAGTGAGCTCCTCTGAGTCAGTCCTCCAACAGCCCAGCCTGCAGGTCACCACACACACCAAGTACCTGAGAGAAACTCAGCTCGTCTCAGACATTGCATCTTTTGCAAGCTTAGTTCATCATAGGTATCTGTAAAAGGTCTCTCTGGGCCCCAAAGCCTAGCAAAGAGGTTCTCCTCAACTCTGCAACTTTGATCTCTTTGGAGTCTCCAATTTGGCCTGAATGGCAACTTTTGGTTGAGACCTCAAAGTGGACTTCACTGTGTATTCTTCAATCTTGGCCTTCATGCTGCAGTGTTATTAAAGGGTTTAAACACAATTTAAGAGCCCAGGATTTTGACACATTCCAAAAAAAAAAGGTAAAAAATATTGATACTCTGCTTCTAGTAACCCCAATTTGCAGATTACATTCTACAAAATAAAAGAATAAATAAAATTTATGTATCTCTATTCACAGAATCAAACTCTAATCAAGAACTTAACAAAATAGAGGATCAGATAGATGAGTGATTAATTGCACAGTCGCTCAAGAATTTTTACAGGACATTGTACAGCCCTTTAAGTGTTTAACTGAGCCATGATGTGAGATGAAATATGCTTGCCATAAAAGTTTGAATGCTCGGGCTGGAGAGATAGCCTAGCGGTTAAGAGCACCGACGCTCTTGCAGAGGACCCGGGTTGGATCCCCAGCTCCCACATGGCGACTAAAAACCGTCTGTAACTCCAATTCCAGGAGAACTCCAGTTCCAGGGGAATCCGAGACCCTCTTCTGACCTCCGCGGCATTGCACGACACGGGTGCACAGACCTGCATGCAGACAATACATTCATACACACACAAAAATAAATAATAAAAAAAAGTTCGAATGCTCAAAGTCAAATATGAGGTATATCACAATGACCTTTCTTAATACATTTACACATCCAAATATAAGGAATGGGAAGTTTGGACAAAATGGTGTTCCTTGATTCACAGGGTGGAAATTTGAGCTATTCCATCTTTATTTGCTATTCTCACGTCTTTCCATGGAACTAACATGACAGTAATTATCAAAAATTATTGCCACTTTACCCAATAAAAAGTTTCTCTTGGACTCTGCAACCTTTGATCTCCTCCCAGGCTCTGATTTGGCTCAAATGGAGACCTTTGGTTCAAACCCTAAATTGGATATTGAATGTTTCATCGCATATGTCTCCATCTTTGCCTTCATGGCCAGGCTTCTTAAAAAGGTTTAAACATAATTAAAAAGCCAGGACTTTGACACACTCCAAATCCTCAAACAGAGGCGGGACAGGATTCGGGCTAAGATGAAAGAGCTTTGGGCCTCCAGCACAGGAACACACATCCTTTCATGTTGCCCCGCCACCATCGCTGCCCCCTCCCCTACATAGAAGCCCAGAGGAAAAGTCCTTGATGGATTTAAGGCCTTTTTGAAAAGATTTGGCTCAACTGAGCAATAAAATATTTGCATTGTTTATACAAAAAAAGTGGCCTCAAAGACCTTGAGTGCGTATGGCCTGTACAAAGCCTCCTACAGCTGTTTTGGCTAGCAGTATGGAAACAATTATATGTGATGGGTACCAGCGAACAAGGCTTAAATGCTTCCCCCTTCTAGGAAGGCCTCATTATGGCTGATTAGCAAAGCTAATCATGTACAAAGTCATTCTCTTTCTAGATTTCAAGGGAAAGATGCTGATTAATTAGCAATTTTCCATGTTAACTATTTATTTTGGGTCTCCATGGCTGTTATATGAGCTTGCATCTTCTGCTCAAAGTGTCTCTTGCAGCTACCTTTAGTAACATCACTATATTTTAGAAATTATATCAGGCGTTCTTTTTCTTTTTTCATTCTTAAGGGACAATAACAAAAGTCACAGGTTACAATAATAAAAGTAGGTTTATGAGCAGTATTACAGAGCAGGTTGCTAACTGAACAGAGTCCAAGCCCATCTCTGAGCTGTTTCCCGTTATTCCAGACTCTTCACAAACAAGAACACCAACTCTCTGCAGCAAGCCAAAGAAAAACTAAATTCAACAGTCCTTGTGTGTACGTGGTGTGATATTGAAGGCACACTCCTAGGGCAATGGGAATCTTTTTTTTTTTTTTGCAAAGCAACGCAGACATCCATCAAATGAAGCAAAAAAGAAATCATATTGATTATGGCGGTTAATATTGGTTACCAATTTGGCTGGATCAAGAGAGGTCTAAAAATTTTGGTAAAGCACACTTCTGGATGTGTCTATCAGAGTTTTCCAGAGATGACTGACATGTTGGTGAATTGAGGGGGAGAGAGCTGCCCTGAACATGAATGACATCATCCAACCGGCTGCAGTCTAGGGGAACACGAACGGGAACAGGGGAAGCCTGGGAGCCTGCACGCTCATCTTCTTCAGCAGGTTCAGCTTTTGCTACTTCCATCTCTAAGGCTCCAGATACTTCAGCCTGTCAATGCAGATTCACAGCAGTCACCCTAGGGGGAGGTCAGGTAGAGGAGGTGTTTCCAGACCTCCACTGGGCTGCATCAGCCATCTCTTGTCCTGCAGATTCCAGCTACTTGTATGTCAAAGCTACTGGTTCCTCTGACTCTTAATCCTGCAAGGCCCTTATGGGACTCTCTAGCTTTGATCACATAAATTCTTCCTTATAATCACAAGTACTCTGTTAGTTATGTTCCTCTGGAAAACACTAAATAATATAATGACTAAGTGAACTGATTCCAAGGCTGGCATTCAGGCCAGCAGCCAGTATTCAATACAAGGTCCCCAAGGCTTTTCTTTTTTATCTGAATGCCATATCTTCTCTCATAAGCACCCCATAGGAATATTCCACCTGTGAACTCTAGGCTGAGTAGGTAGATGTTTGATTTGTTTTAGCTTGACCGGTGTCTAGTTTTTTGTGAATGTGGTCTCCACACTTACATAATGAAAAAATGCAAAACAAGGAATAACAGTAAGAACAGTAAGTTGAGTGCCCCCATTTGACAAACGATAGGACCAGAAGAATAACATGCAAAAATTCAGATACTACCTGCTATTTTTCAGGTTTTCATAATAACAGATAAAAAACATTTTTGATTCTCAGATAATCCTAAAACCTCATTTAAAGCTCAATCACTTATGAGGGAGAGCATTAGGTGTTCTGGATGATAACTGTCTTCTCTTTTTGTCTTCCTTAAGAGGGAGAGGATGGGCCATGGAGATAACTCAGCTGGTAAGGGGCTCACCACCGAGCTTGAGTCAACTGAGTTTGAGCCCTGGATTCAACATGGTGGAAGGATAGAACTGACTCCTCCAAGTTGCCTCTGACCTCCACACACAGGCTTGGCACAATCATGCATATACACACACATGCATATACATACACAATCATACCTATACATACACATACATTGGGAGGTGGGGAGAAATGTTCTACACAGCACAAGAAGAAAAAAAGGACTCTTCAATTTTATTTCAAATGTGTTCCTGTACACATGGCTTTGGTCTCACCTCCTTAATAGGGTAGGGTATGAGAAATGTGCTACTTTTCTGGTGAGGATGCTGTTATAGTATAAGCTGTTAGACATCTCCTAGCTCCTTGACTTTCAAAATCCTACATATAGCTCCTTCAGAAAGAAGTGCAGCTCCCGCAGATCAGCAAGTACTGAATCCCATGACTCAATGCTTAGTATCACAAAAAGCCTCTGGAAACAGAATTGGTGAGGGAAAGACCTAGTTCCCATCTCCAGAAGCAGCCTTGAGCTATTTGTCCAACTCTGCTGAGGTATTTCTCTTGGTCACTTCTCACTTTGTATGGACAAGAATGCATATAACGCATTATTCACAGATGGTGACAGAGCCTCGTTCCTGGCATAGGGAGTGGCCTTCTTTGGTTTTGATGATAATTTTATTTTAGTATAACTGCATAGATTTCATCATGACATTTGGTATATGGACAGTAAATACTTCGTGCATATTCACCTTCCCATTGCTCTCTTGTCCCCTCTCTGGCCCTTTCCTACTTAGTCACTGCTCTACTTTTCATTGTATTTTGTCTCTACATCTGTGGGTGGACATCTAGGCAGATTCCATAACTCAGCTACTGTGAACAGTGCCACAATAGACGTGGATACACGACTACCTCTGGGGGTTGCTGGCCTGGATTCATCCAGCTTTGTACTCAGGCATGGTATGGCTGAATCCTATGGTAGTTCTATTTTTAGTTTTCTGGGGAAGCTCCATACTGCTACCCATAATGATGTTCTAACTTAAACTCCCACCACCAATGATAAGACTTCCTTTACCAACACCAGCCCCCATTCTTACCAGCATTTGTATTCAATTGTTTTTCTTTTCTAAAAATGTTTTGGTTATTTTTATTTTATGTCTATGAGTGTATTGCCTACATGTATGTAAGTGCATCCATACCATGCAATGCCCGTGGGGGCCAAAAGAAGGGGTCAGATCCCCTAGAAGTGGAGTTATGGACACTTGTTAGCCATCACATGGGTTCTGGGAACTCAGGTCCTCTGCAAGAGAAGCCAGTGCAGTGTTCTTAAGTATGGTGTGTGTGTGTGTGTGTGTGTGCGCGCACGCAGGTACATGTGGAGGCCAGAGAACAACCCTAAGTGTCGTTCTTTGGGCAACCTGTCCACCTTTGTTTTCTTTTTTCTTTTTCTTTTCTTTTTTTTCTTTTCTTTTTTTATTTGTCTATTTTTTTATTTTATGGTATTCACTTTTTTTTTATTTTTAAGGGATTCTACAATATAATGACACAGTTGTTTGCAGATAACATTGATGTTACTCAGTATGTCATACAATTAGGTAATTGGTGCATTTTGCAAGTATCTATGTCCAAACTCTGAACAACCCAAGGTTCCCATAGTCCAGTTGGAGAAGCTTGTATGCACAGGCATGTTGATCAATCAAGAGCCCAGACTATATTCCTGTAGTCTCATGATTCACCCCTATCTCTCCACAGCCCTTACAATCTACCACACCTCCTCTTCCGCAGTTTGTTCCCTGGGCTTTGGGAAAGGAGCACAAGTGGATGAGAAGAAAACAGTCTAATTTCTTTGGAGTTGTCATTTTGGACTCCAGTCTGTTCAGGTTGTTTCCCTTCATGGGTTGACAGCTTTCCCAGATACCCTTTTTAGTCATACTAACAAAGCACAAGCTATTGGATGTACAGGCATTTAAGCAGTACTAATTATTATGTCAAGCTAAGCTGTGAGCATAGGCACAGATGCTTGGTTGGTATGCTAATCCGCAAACTGTGGTTTCTCTATAAAGGGTGACAAGTTCTTACTGTGGCTTATAACATCTC